>JXCR01069125.1:31728-46019 GCA_002079205.1 Phalaenopsis hybrid cultivar
CATGACGTTTGATTTAAAAAATCACTTAAATCTAATGATTATAAAATAGACAAATTTTCAATTTAAATTCATCAAAATTTTACTAATTTCATTTTCATCCAACTAAATATTAAAATTACTTACATGTCATTTACGTTTAAAAACGTTATTTCCTCCGCCAAATATATATCACAAATAAGTCCAGTGTTCTTTATTTATTATGCTAACAAAAATGCACGTGAACCAGGTACATGTAAATCAAATTAATTTTTTAAAAGTAAGATCGTCATTTTTGGCTCAAGCTTGAGCTTAATTAATCAATCGAGTTCGAGCTCGAGCTTAATTCTACAGGTTCAGGCCCTCGGGAGTCGTCGGCTTGTTTGAGCTCAATGAGGTCAATTTATCAAAGAAAGATTCATTCAAGGTCATCAACTGTATTATACAAACTTTTAGAACATGCAGAGGATGTGATTAACAGTAGCATGTCTGCTCTAAGACTAGGTGGTATCCATAGTTAACAGTTTGATCTATGCTTTAAGTGCATGTAGTATATGTGGTTAACAACGTGATGTGTGCTATTAGATTAGGTAGTATCTATTAGAAACAAATAAGGACTATTAAGTCACAATTGATAATCAGTTGAATTCTTTTTTTTTTTTTTTAATCATTGCTCTACATAACGTTACGAAAAACAAAATCGTCAAAACCACACACTTTAAAATTATCAATACAAAATCACAACATAAACAAAGCCACCCCTACCAATAGTCAATATCCAATAGAGACCCCCAAACAACACCTACACCTACAAACAACATGCAAGAGAGACCACCAGACCACTAAATCACACCCGCAACAATCAAGCGTATTACCCTATTTCTGGACATTGTACAAAGCTTATAAGGAATTACTTATTGTATGTGTATATATGTAGTTGTGCCTTGGTGCTTTTACAAATAAAGTTCATCGCAACACCCAAAACCACAACCACACCCACAACAAAGGAAAAAGCCAAGAAGACCCAAGCAAAAACTGCTATGTTGAAAAAAGAAGCATCAAATCATCACTACAGAGAAAATGGAGAGGCCCCAAGACACAAAAAATGTGGTAAAATGTGATGCAACAAACCGCCACCATAGGGGACAACCGAGAAGCCTCAATGTCAAAACTGCATAAGTAAAACTAGAAGTCCCACAACCACCACCACACAGGTCAACCGAAAAAACCCCAATGACACAACAACATAAGTAAAATGAGAAGCAAAAAACCAACACCACATAGGACAATCGGGAAACCCCAATAACCACATAAGTAAAATGAGAAACATCAAACCACCACCAGATAGGTCCATCGAGAGGCCCTAATGGCAAACCACATAAGTAAAACGAGAAGTACCAAACTACAAACACATAGGACAACCGAGAAGCCCTAATGTCACAACCATATAAGTAAAATGAGAAGCACCAAGACCACAACCGCATAGGCCAACCAAAAGCACTAATGACATAATCACATAAGTAAAACGAGAAGCAAAAAATATCATCACATAGAACAATCTAGAAGCCCTAATGGCCAATGGCACTATCATATAGATAAAATGAGAGGTACCAAACCACCATCACATAGGACAATCGAGAAGTCCTAATGAGAAATGACACAATCACAAAGTAAAACAAAAAACACAAAATTAGCACCACAATGGAAAATCGAGAAGCCTCAACCCATAATCATATATGTAAAACGAGAAGCGACATACACCACCACAAAAAACAAACAGTGACACAACCACATAAGTTAAATGAGAAGTCCCAAATCCAAATCACCACCACATAGAAAAACTAAGAAGCCTCAAGACACAATCATATAGGTAAAACAAGAAGCAACAAACCATCACCACGGAGGAGAACATGAAAGGTGGTAAGGATTTTAGAGATACATACATAAAGAGGCGACTACAGATTCTGGGGAAAAGAGAAGAGGATCGCAAATGGGCCCTAACACCAAATTCCCACAATGAAGCCGAAAAGAGCGAGAAGAATGGAGGGGTAATATCGGGCATAGACCAAGTATATTAACGAATTGATGAGGGGCGAGATGGTAAATGCTGTCTAAGACTGTGATTAGAACCATGAAACTGAGAGCGCGGCTACCATCTGCGGCTTCCCGATTTCCAAAATGGGCTTAATCGATAAGCAAGTGAAAGGTTGTCTCCCAAACAACTTCTCAAAATGAAAAGCACTCCCAAAATTTTATTTTTTATTGTAGATGATTTAATTTGTTAAGTCATATCAAATTATGTACATCATATATTTTCTAACATATCATTTTCCAAAGAACTCAATCGTCTCTCATTTTGTAAAGGTGCATTATTACCTGCTCTCCTGAATAAAAGGATACTTTAACCCATGGTCTTATCCATCAAAGAAGAAGGAAAATGCAAAATATACTAAGAAAAATAATTTCAGCATTGCAGCAAAATCAGATTTTATCCAACACCATTGCGGGGAACACTCAAAACATCTGAATAAATTTTGTTTCAGCATCCAGAAGAGTCATTTTGAGATCACCAACACTAATAATGCTGCAACAGTTGAAAAACCGTGTTATGAAAAATTATTATAAAGAAAAAGCACAATTTTTCTTCATCATGAATCCTTGCTTTTTCTGAAAACATGCCATGATTTGTAATTATGTCAAACCTATGATCATTAGAGTCAAATAAATAAACCTTAGGTTGTGTATAATCTAGATGCTCATCGAATATGTATTTCTTTAGACAAAAGGTATTATGATTGGTGTTTGATTTGCTAGAAATGCAAACCTTTTTTTGTTGGTGCGTAAGGATTGTTTAGGACCTCTTTCCATCATTTGGTTGACAATCATTCTTTTTATTGAAGGGAGCAGTGTTCGAGTTAAGGGAGAATCAAGTTGAATCGTAGATTAAGGTAAGATTAGGGCTACTATTTAATTCGGTTTAGAATTTATTTTACTTCTTTATTAAGAAAAAAACTTCAAGTATATAATAATAATAATTTTATTATTATTAAAATGTTAATCAGAAATTTTAGGCAGAAGCATAGAGGGTAATCAAGTTGAATTGTAAGAGGGAAAGAGAAGCTTTGTGCACGGAGGCAAATCAAGACTTCTAAGATAAGGACTTATTCATATATATTTATATATAATAATAATAATAACAACTCGTGGCTCCCTACGCGTTAAATTAAGAAAAAGATACAAATTGGGAGAGAAAAAAGATCCCCAACTAAAACCCAAAAGAAAATACAAGAAGATCCTAGGGGCTCCAATTCCACAGTACAACTCCATCCAATAAAAGTAAAAGACACGTGAGGTATCGTATACGCCAAAAATTATAAGTAACCCCATAAAATTATATTAAACCAAAAAGTATACCGCCAAATCAACCTGAAGACCAAGAAGCCAAATAAGAAGACGTCAACCCTTTTGATTTTGGCACGAAAAGACCAGATGAAATTAGCAGTGAGCAGGTCAAAATTAGTAAACTTAGCAGAAACCAAAGTGTCCACCCTGTAAATCCAAGCTATAGGCTCCAAAACCAATAAGTCCAGATAAAAAAGATTAAAACATAAGTAAATATCCCAAGAAAATAAAAGGATAAATGCAGTTGTAACAGATAGAAATGTCCTAAATTTTGAGAAACCGACTAAGTCCACACCATCCCAAGTTATCCAAAACAGAGAAAGGTAGAAGCATAAAATTCTCTGAAATCCAACCCCGGGTAGCGAAGTGAAGTAGAAACCCCCCCCCAATAAATCTATGGATAAAATAACACGACACTCTATATAAAGAGCAAACTGAGATGCTTGAAATAAAATTCCAATCGCTCCTCCTAAAAACCGACAGAACCCCTATTGAACAACTAAAAAGNTCCCCCCAATAAATCTATGGATAAAATAACACGACACTCTATATAAAGAGCAAATTGAGATGCTTGAAATAAAATTCCAATCGCTCCTCCTAAAAACCGACAGAACCCCTATTGAACAACTAAAAAGGAGTGACTGAGTTAACATTAAACTGCGAAGGAGAAATTTGCGGCCCAGTTCGGCCCCAGGTAACTGTAACGCAAAGCCTCCAAACCCAACCAGTCATGTAAGGGAAGCCAAAATGAGAACAAGCCATCCAAAATTCACATAAAAGAAGCACCAATTGGAGCCATCAAAGAGGCAAATAACCTCACACGTAGTACAGTAAAACATAGCTTGCACCCTTATATAATCAAAGGAGGAGGCATAGAAATGCATCTCATACCTCATCCACCTAAACTTAGTATGAAACATATTAAAGCAGTGGGTAAAAAAACCAAAGACAAAACCGAAAAACAGCCAACCTTCAGTAAGAAAATAACGTTATTCAAAAAATTCAACATCAAACACCTTCAGCCAATAAACCTCATGAGGAAAGGCAAATCCATAGAATCTCCCCTTAAAAGCCTCTTTAACTGATATGGGGGTGAAGCATTAACTATAATATTACCCTAAAGTTTAGCAGTCCTCGCCAACAAATTCGTGGGGGTTCCCGAAAAGTATGAAACAAGAGAATATTTAAATTATAATGATCCATAATCGCACGAATTCGATTCNTGAAAAACAGCCAACCATCCGAATCTCCAACCTTCAGTAAGAAAATAACATTATTCAAAAAATTCAACATCAAACACCTTCAGCCAATAAACCTCATGAGGAAAGGCAAATCCATAGAATCTCCCCTTAAAAGCCTCTTTAACTGATATGGGGGTGAAGCATTAACTATAATATTACCCTAAAGTTTAGCAGTCCTCGCCAACAAATTCGCGGGGGTTCCCGAAAAGTATGAAACAAGAGAATATTTAAATTATAATGATCCATAATCGCACGAATTCGATTCTAAATACCCAAAATATTCCACTTAGCTATGATAGTGGAGTCAAAATATTTTGATACCATAAGTGGATCCGTCTCCACCAATAGTTGAGAGAAGTTACAAGAGACAGCCACCTGAAGAGATAAAAATAAACCCCAGAATTTGGATTCCAAAGCAGTGGAAGCCACAATTAGAGAAGCAAAGTAAACAAGGCACCTCCCGAGGTGGTCCTGAAAAACCCACCTGCAGTCGCCGTCGTGGGATCCCAGCTACCATCACAATTAAGTTTAACCCAACCCGGAGGAGGTGGTTTCCACCTAAACACAGTGTCCAGCCTACCCATCCTGGATTGGGGCAAAACATCATGTAAACCCAAAAGATGGAAAGCACGAGAAAAGTAGGCGAGAATGTGAGAGACCGAAGTAGNCACCTGCAGTCGCCGTCGTGGGATCCCAACTACCATCACAATTAAGTTTAACCCAACCCGGAGGAGGTGGTTGCCACCTAAACACAGTGTCCAGCCTACCCATCCTGGATTGGAGCAAAACATCATGTAAACCCAAAAGATGGAAAGCACGAGAAAAGTAGGCGAGAATGTGAGAGACCGAAGTAGAGGGAACCAAATCCAAACCATTATATTTTTTTTATCATTTCTGGCTACCCAGATAAACCACAACACCAACAAAGGGAAAGTAACCAATTTTGAATTCATAATTTCAGCCACCTTCCAACTACGGAGAAAATAATTAATATCATTTCCTTCACCCAATTTAACCCAAAAATGTTGTCCCAAAGCAAACCAAACTTGTTTAGCATAAGAACATTGAAAAAATAAATGAGCAGTAGACTCCTCCTCCAGTTTACATAATTGGCTTTGAGAAGCCAATCTANTCCAATTTAACCCAAAAATGTTGTCCCAAAGCAAACCAAACTTGTTTAGCATAGGAACATTGAAAAAATAAATGAGCAGTAGACTCCTCCTCCAGTTTACATAATTGGCTTTGAGAAGCCAATCTAAGCTCTTTAAGCTTTAGAATATTGTCAATAGGAAGAAGGTTGGAAAAAAATGTCCAAAGGAAAAAAGAGATGGAAGGAGGAAGGAAATTATTCCAAATAACTCTCCCCCAATGCCATTTATCAAAGCTGTAAAGATTCAAATAGAGCATTTTAGAAGGATACATATTAGTGGAGATTTTCTAAAGTGGGGTGTCTTTAGTCGTCTTCTTTATAGGGATCCTGATAACATGAGCAGTTCTATCACCAACCAGAGACATCAACTTATTGACATCCCAATTCTCCTCAACCAAACATCAGAAATACATAAATTATCATGTTGAGTAGTGTGAGCATAATCAAATTGATCCCCCAAGCTCCACTGATCGTGCCGGAAGGAAATCTTACCTTCACCAACGTCCTAGAAAATGAATCTAATAGCAACCGATCTAGCTTGAAGAATGGCTTTCCAAATCCTGGAGTTCCCCACNCGCCATTTATCAAAGCTGTAAAGATTCAAATAGAGCATTTTAGAAGGATACATATTAGTGGAGTTTTTCTAAAGTGGGGTGTCTTTAGCCGTCTTCTTTATAGGGATCCTGATAACATGAGCAGTTCTATCACCAACCAGAGACATCAACTTATTGACATCCTAATTCTCCTCAATCCAAACATCAGAAATACGTAAATTATCATGTTGAGCAGTGTGAGCATAATCAAATTGATCCCCCAAGCTCCACTGATCATGCCGGAAGGAAATCTTACCTTCACCAATGTCCTAGAAAATGAATCTAATAGCAACCGATCTAGCTTGAAGAATGGCTTTCCAAATCCTGGAGTTCCCCACCTTCCACTGAACAGTGGAAGGATTAGAAGTTTTGCAATATTTATGGTGAAAGAACGTAGCCCATAACAAAGTATTGGCACGAAATTTAAACCATAACTTGCACATGCTAATTTCAGAAATATGCTTCAAACTCTTAGCACCAAGACCCCCGGCANTGATAAAATAAAAAATAGGTTGGTGATATTTTCCTTCATGACGTTTGATTTAAAAAATCACTTAAATCTAATGATTATAAAATAGACAAATTTTCAATTTAAATTCATCAAAATTTTACTAATTTCATTTTCATCCAACTAAATATTAAAATTACTTGCATGCCATTTACATTTAAAAACGTTATTTCCTCCGCCAAATATATATCACAAATAAGTCCGGTGTTCTTTATTTATTATGCTAACAAAAATGCACGTGAACCAGGTTAATTAATCAATCGAGTTCGAGCTCGAGCTTAATTCTACAGGTTCAGGCCCTCGGGAGTCGTCGGCTTGTTTGAGCTCAATGAGATCAATTTATCAAAGAAAGATTCATTCAAGGTCATCAACTGTATTATACAAACTTTTAGATCATGCAAAGGATGTGATTAACAGTAGCATGTCTGCTCTAAGACTAGGTGGTATCCATAGTATCTATGCTTTAAGTGCATGTAGTATATGTGGTTAATAACGTGATGTGTGCTATTAGATTAGGTAGTATCTATTACAAACAAATAAGGACTATTAAGTCACAATTGATAATCAGTTGAATTCTTTTTTTTTTAATCATTGCTCTACATAACGTTACGAAAACCAAAATCATCAAAGCCACACACTTTAAAACTATCAATACAAAATCACAACAGAAACAGAGCCACCCCTACCAATAGCCAATATCCAGCAGAGACCCCCAAACAACACCTACACCCACAAACAACATGCAAGAGAGACCACGAGACCACTAAATCACACCCACAACAATCAAGCGTATTGCCCTATTTTTGGACATTGTACAAAGCTTATAAGGAATTACTTACTGTATTTGTATATATGTAGTTGTGCCTTGGTGCTTTTACAAATAAAGTTTATCGCAACACCCAAAACCACAACCACACCCACAACAAAGGAAAAAGTCAAGAAGACCCAAGCAAAAGCCACTATGGTGAAACAAGAAGCATCAAATCATTACTACGGAGAAAAATGGAGAGGCCCCAAGGCACAAAAAATGTGGTAAAATGGGATGCATCAAATCGCCACCATAGAGGACAACCGAGAAGCCTCAATGTCAAAACTGCATAAGTAAAATTAGAAGTCCCACAACCACCACCACACAGACCAACCGAAAAAACCCCAATGACACAACAACATAAGTAAAATGAGAAGCACAAAACCAACACCACATAGGACAATCGGGAAACCCCAATAACCACATAAGTAAAATGAGAAGCATCAAACCACCACCAGATAGGTCCATCGAGAGGCCCCAATGGCAAACCACATAAGTAAAATGAGAAGTACTAAACTACCAACACATAGGACAACCGAGAAGCCCTAATGTCACAACCATATAAGTAAAATGAGAAACACCAAGAACACAACCACATAGGCCAACCAAAAAGCCCTAATGACATAATCACATAAGTAAAATGAGAAGCAAAAAATATCATCACATAGAACAATCTAGAAGCCCATGGCCAATGGCACTATCATATAGGTAAAATGAGAAGCATCAAACCACCATCACATAGGACAATCGAGAAGCCCTAATGAGAAATGACACAATCACAAAGTAAAACAAAAAACAATAAATTAGCACCACAATGGAAAACCGAGAAACCTCAACCCATAATCATATATGTAAAATGAGAAGCGACATACACCACCACATAAAACAAACAATGACACAACCACATAAGTTAAATGAGAAGTCCCAAATCCAAATCACCGCCACTGAGAAAAACTAAGAAGCCTCAAGGCACAATCACATAGGTAAAACGAGAAACAACAAACCATCACCACAGAGGAGAATGTGAAAGGTGGTAAGGATTGTAGAGATACATACATAAAGAGGCGACTACAGATTCTGGAGAAAAGAGAAGAGGATCGCAAATATTCCCTAACACCAAATGCCCACAATGAAGCCAAAAAGAGCGAGAAGAATGGAGGGGTAATATCGGGGATAGAACAAGTATATTAACGAATTGATGAGGGGGGGGAGATGGTAAATGCGGTTCAAGACTGCGATTAGAACCATGAAACTGAGAGTGCAGCTACCATCCACGGCTTCCCCATTTCCAAAACGGGCTTAATCGACAAACATGTGAAAAATTGTCTCCCAAACGGCTGTTAACAACTTCTCAAAATGAAAAGCGCTCATAAAGCGCTCCCAAATTTACTTTTTATTGTAGATGATTCATTTTGTTAGGCCATATCAAATTATGTACATCATATATTTTCTAACATATCATTTTCCAACGAATTCAATCGTCTCTCATTTTGTAAAAGTGCATTATTACCTGCTTGCCTGAATAAATGGATACTTTAACCCATGGTCTTATCCATCAAAGAAGAAGGAAAATGCAAAAGATACTAAGAAAAATAATTTCAGCATTGCAGCAAAATCAGATTTTATCCAACACCATTGTGGGGAACATTCAAAACATCTGAATAAATTTTGTTACAGCATCCAGAAGAGTCATTTTGAGATCACCAACACTAATAATGCTGCAACAGTTGAAAAATCGTTTTATGAAAATTTATTATAAAGAAAAGGCACAACTTTTCTTCATCATGAATCCTTGCTCTTTCTGAAAACATGCCATGATTTGTAATTATGTCAAACCTATGATCATTAGAGTCAAATAAATAAACCTTAGNGGTATCTCACGAATATTATCCTCTACCAAACTAAGGGAGAGGAAGTAGAAATCCGGGCTTCCTGCAAATTAGCTTGCTTAAGAGGAGGATCAGTTTCCTGAACAGTAAGAGGAGAAACAGAATCAACCAAGTCAACATGATTAGGAACAACATAAGTGTCAACAAAATCATTAGGGAGATCATGATCTTGAACCACAGAAAGGTTTGGAGGCACGACATCAATGCTATTACATAGATGAGGCTCAGTAGGAAGTCCACTATCCCTGACATTTTCAGTAGGCATAACTGACCCAAATGGGCCATTAGCAACCCCAACCCCAATAGAAGAAGGAACAGAGCTCTGTTTTAACTGTGGGCACACACGTGCTTTTATTGATAATAGTAGGTTTAATTGAAATCATGATGTACTTGAAAAAATGAATCAATTTGGAGATCGAATAGTGAATCACTTTNAGTATCTCACGAATATTATCCTCTACCAAAATAAGGGAGAGGAAGTAGAAATCTGGGCTTCCTGCAAATTAGCTTGCTTAAGAGGAGGATCAGTTTCCTGAACAGTAATAGGAGAAACAAAATCAACCAAGTCAACATGATTAGGAACAACATAAGTGTCAACAAAATCATTAGGGAGATCATGATCTTGAACCACAGAAAGGTTTGGAGGCACGACATCAATGCTATTACATAGATGAGGCTCAGTAGGAAGTCCACTATCCCTGACATTTTCAGTAGGCATAACTGACCCGAATGGGCCATTAGCAACCCCAACCCCAATAGAAGAAGGAACAGAGCTCTATTTTAACTGTGGGCACACACGTGCTTTTATTGATAAACAGTAGGTTTAATTGAAATCATGATGTACTTGAAAAAATGAATCAATTTGGAGATCGAATAGTGAATCAATTTGGAGATCGAATAGTGAATCACTTTGGAGGAAATGGTATAAGTTAATTAAAATTAAAGCTTAGTTTATTTAATTTAGAATTAATTTTTATTAAAAATATTAAATTAAAATGACAATCAAGACCAAAAAAACATTTGATCCTTAAAAATTTTGAGTTAGAGATCGTGAAAAGTTGCACCCTAGGGGAGCTATAATAACATTCATAGATCATGAAGGTTGGAGTTGGGACCTGCTTGACCTGTGAGCAATATAGGTCATAGTAGGTGAGTTGTAATAACGTTCATAGGACATAGAGGCTGGAGTTGGGAGTTGCAAGATTTGTGAGCCACCCAAGCTATAATAGGTCACATAGGTCATAATAAGAAATTTTAATAACATCTNGGAGTTAGAGATCGTGAAAAGTTGCACCCTAGGGGAGCTATAATAACATTCATAGATCATGAAGGTTGGAGTTGGGACCTGCTTGACCTGTGAGCAATATAGGTCATAGTAGGTGAGTTGTAATAACGTTCATAGGACATAGAGGCTGGAGTTGGGAGTTGCAAGATTTGTGAGCCACCCAAGCTATAATAGGTCACATAGGTCATAATAAGAAATTTTAATAACATCTATAAGTTGCAAAAGCCAGAGTTAGGAGCTGCATGAGCTATGAACCACATAAGCTGTAGCAGAGAGTTGTAATAATGTTCGTAAGCCATAGAGGTCAAAGTCAGGAGCTGCACGAGCTATGAACCATATAGGTAGTAGTTTGCTACATAGGTCATAGTTGAGAGCTATAGTAGCATCGGCTGGCCTCCAAGGTCGTAGTACAGAAGCAAAAATTTGGTACGTAATCCGCACCTCTGGATTACGTTGAAATGAGAGAGAGAAATTAACATTTTCTCCCTCTCCTCATTTTAAATTAATTCGCAGGTGCGGATTACACATCTAATATTTTTTCGTAATATCGGGTTGTAGTTGTAGTGAATCGTATAAGTTGTAGGCTATAGTGGGCATCTACGAGGAGAGAACTTTGGCTATTGTATTATGAGTACGACAGTTGTAAATAGTTATTATGAGGAGTTAAATAGTATATGTGGTGTGTTGTTGCACTGTATTTGAGCTACAAGTTGCATCGTCTTTGGGACATTGTACACCGTCTTCATAATCAGTTGGTACACCATCTTTAGGGCAAGTAGCTTTGTAGAATGTTTCGTTACTCTACAAAGCTTGTCATTATTTCTCATGGTGCTTCATTACTTCGCAGCGTGCATCATGATTCCACATAAGACTTTGTTGCAACAAACAAGGGGCGACCGACAAAGGTCGACGGTGGCCGACAGGCAGTGGATGACGGTGGTTGACATCTGCATTAGCGTGAAGCGTTCATCAGGTCTTCAAAGCATGATAACACAGAAATTCAACTCCTTCTAATCCAACTCTAGCTTCAGCTGTTTCTCAAGTTTAAGGCATATGTCCGTTTCCATGTGAGGAGTAGAGCCTTATTATAGAGTCTGCATGAGGTCTACCTACAAATAAGTAAGGAATCCAGCCAGAGAGATTTTCTTGATTGGATGATATTTGGTGGACATTTAGACGTCTTAATAATTATCATAATAAAATGATCTTGAGCTCGTTCACTTTGAGACACTTGATTTGACTAGAAGTTTGTCAAATTTTGAATCTGTTTGGCCTTCCACAATTAACTACCAAAAGTTTTAAAATTTGTTTAATGACTTGATCTGAGCTTGATGTGACTTAAATTAGATTAATTTTAGTGTATTTGAGCTCGTCTCATCGATTCGGTAAACTTGATCGTAAGTTTGTTGAAATAAGAATTTTGGATGATTTTAAATCTGACTTTGAATGTTTCTCGCCAAAATTTGTTCAAGGATTCATGCTAATTGCCTCGAGATCCATGCCAAATGATGAATTTTGTTGATGACGTGTCAATGTCTAAAGTCATTTGATACATGAGTATAGTAGATAATTGAAAGCACTAACCCACCCATTGAACCTNAACCCCCATTAGATAAAAAAATGTTCCTCCAATCAGTAATTTTGTGCTTGATTTTAACCACAACATCATCTAATTGAACTTGCTTGCGACAACCCCTAATCAAGTTGACCCCCAAGTACTTAAGGGGCAAAGAGGCCACACGAAAACCAATATAATCGATACTCCACTTAATCAAGGGGTTTTTAGCATGCTTCCCAAAATACAAGTTGCACTTATATTTACTAAAGGAAAGACCAGAAGCATCTTGAAAAGTATCAAGGGCCCTGAGAAGAGCTTTAATATCCGATTTGCTTGCATTATTAAAAATGATTGCATCGTCAGTGTAGGCCAAGTGGCTAACCAAAATGGAGGATTTATGAGAAAATTGAATGTGAGTATTCTCCATATGCAAATGATTAATTAATCGGGAGAAATAATCAAAAGCTAAAATAAAAATAGTAGGGGATAAAGGGTACCCCTGCTTAATTCCTCTAGAAGCAGAGAAGAAACCATAGGAAACTCCATTCATCAGCACAGAGTAAAAATTGTTCTCCAACCATCTACGTATAAGCAAGCAAAAATTATCCTGAAAGTCGTGGGCCTTGAGAACATTTAAGATGAAGTCCCAACTAATAGTATCATAGGCCTTCTTAATATCCAGTTTAAGTTCCATGTTGCCACCCCAACATTTTTTGTCAAGATCCTCAAGTAATTCTTGAGCAAGAAGAATGTTGTCAGTAATCTCCCTCCCTTTAACAAAGCCGATTGTTGAGGCAAGATAATAGTATTAAGCAAAGGTTGAAGTCTCGAAACAAGCAATTTACTTATGACCTTAGATATAACTGAAGTGAGGGCAATGGGCTTGAATTTATCCCAACTAAATTTATCGTTGTCCTTAGGGATGCGCACAATAAGCGAAGAGGAGAAATATTTCCNAAAACAAGCAATTTACTTATGACCTTAGATATAACTAAAGTGAGAGCAATGGGCCTGAATTTATCCCAACTAAATTTATCGTTGTCCTTAGGGATGCGCACAATAAGCGAAGAGGAGAAATATTTACCTGGATCGTTCCAGTGAAAAAAAACCTTGGATTACTTGAATAACCTCCTTTTTAACAATATCCCAACAAGACACATAGAAAGTAGCAGTAAAACCGTCGGCGGGCCCCGGGGATTTGTTAATATTAATCTCCTTAAGAATCACAAAAATCTCATTTTCCGTAGGAATTCCAGTAAAATCAATATTAGAAATATACTACCGCTTTGCAGAGAAGAAATAAAAAACAATAGGGAGGACTTGCGGGGAGGCACGAAACAAATTGGTAAAATGATCGACNGCAAAAATCTCATTTTCCGTAGGAATTCCAGTAAAATCAATATTAGAAATATACTACCGCTCTGCAGAGAAGAAATAAAAAACAATAGGGAGGACTTGCGGGGAGGCACGAAACAAATTGGTAAAATGATCGACAACATTCAAACGTATCTCATCCTTATCACAAATAATTCTCTCTTCAGGCATTTTGATCTTTAAAATAACATTTATATTTCTTCTATGTTTGATAGACGCATGAAAGAATTTAGTGTTACGGTCCCTACTAGTAAAGTACGTATCATGAGCTTTTTGCTGGAGAAAGTCCTCTTCTAAAGAGATCACATCAAGCAGGTTAGCNGGTGTTACGGTCCCCACTAGTAAAGTACGTATCATGAGCTTTTTGCTAGAGAAAGTCCTCTTCTAAAGAGATCACATCAAGCAGGTTAGCATGTGCTTGTGCCAAATCAGAAACATGCTTGGGAGAGTAAATGTCCTGCTCCTTCAAAGCATCAACTATCAACTGAGCTTCCTTGACCTTATTGT
>JXCR01069129.1:0-25247 GCA_002079205.1 Phalaenopsis hybrid cultivar
CAATGTGCATCGACCAAAAGCACTTGGATCTAAGTAGCAAAACATAATATTGGTTTGCACTGCGTAATGTTCCTTTCCTCCTAAAAATGCTAAATTGGAACAGTCATCTGCAGGTATAGAAAAGGAGACTATTGTAACCCATATAGGTTGTGAAGTTTGGAGCAATGTCATCGTGACGAATGTTGAATGAAAAAGACAAGAATTGCTTGATTCTAATTGTCTATAAACACATGCAGCAGCAAGGCAGCGATTAACTTCTACAGAAAATCAGATTGAAGAGAATTCCAGTTCAAGATTATAAACTATAAAACCAAACGATGCTACAAATGAAGAGGTGATGCATGCTAAAGGGTAAAGATGATTTCGCCTCCAAAATAGTAAAGATAATGCATTTGTATTTATTTTGTTGGTGTTCATATATTCGGAAGGTCAGAAGATGATTAATTTTTCTTTTGCAATTTCAGATGCAAAGACATTTCTTACTGAATAACTTCTACAAATTCAAAGTGACCAAGTACAACACATAGAATTTACATAATTAAATATCTTCTGAAATGTAATAGCTGCAAATATTAAAAAAAATAAATTTCTTTAGATCGGTTCGACGAGACGGTTTCTTCTTAAGAGAAAGGCACCCAATTCAAACTAAAGGAAAGAAACAGTAGTGGTAAAAAGACAGAACAGGGAAGAAGAAAAAGTAAGGTACCGCACGCCGTGGCGTGAGGCATCAATACAATTTTGGGAACGGAGCCTTAGAGCGCTGTGTGCGAACAAACCTACACGGCCACTACCTAAGGTTTACTCTCCACCATCGCCTGCAAACAACTTCTGACATCAGGACCACCATCAACCATCCAGAATTATCCATTTAGTCTATAAATGCTCTTCCTATAGTCTGTAATAAAAGCTTGCTGTACTTTTATATTACAATGTATGCTGCTGTTTCTCAATTCTACTGAACTAAAAGAATGGAAAGAGATTGCTCATTTCTACATGGTATCAGAAGTTCAGGTTCTTCCTTAATTCTCTAAAATCTCCTTCCTCCTCTATCTCTTCTTTCTCTGTCTAAAATGTTAGAAACGTTTTCCTATACAAACTGAGGGCCATACTAGCCTTTACGGCAATGGTTGATACGCCCACTCCTCTATCCCTCAAGTTCTTGATGTCCAACGTCAAAGCCATCACAAATATCCCAGTAAGAACTGACAACTATCCCACATGGAAACCCCAAATATACAAACCCTTCAAGAAAAATGGCTTCGAAAGCTTCCTAGATGGATCAACGATCTACACTCCTCCCCACGTCCGCAACTCGAACGGATAGACAGACAAACCTCCCCAAATCCCCAATACATAAGCTGGCAGTTTATCAGTCAAAACCTCTCGACAACCATCTACTCCACAATATCACCCACAATTCTGCCATACATTCTCAAGCTTTTATCCTTTGCTGAATCTGGACAACTCTCCAATGTAGGATGTAATCTACAAATCGCTCCAGAGTCATCCAATTACGAAACGAGCTTCACCACATCTCTACGAAAGATCAAACCAAATCCAAATACCTTGTAGTCATCAAATAACTTGTTGATAACATCGCAGCTACAGAAGGTCATGTTGACAATGAAGATATCATCCTACATATCCTCAACACACTACCGACCTCATATCAATCCTTCAGAATAGCTATTAACACAAGACCAGAAATTTAGTAGTTCATGCTTTTTAAATGTTGAACGCAAATAAACAACTTTTTATTTCAAACAAGTACTTGAGGATCCACTAATCTATTTTTAAATGCTTCTTATTTGGCTTACTCATATACTTGTTGACTACAGTGACTGCAAACGATATGTTTAGATAAGAATATATCATAACATATATAAGATATCTCACTGCATTGAAATATAAGACTTGGTACATATATTCAATTTTATGATCTGATTATGGACACAAAATTGATGAATCTCCAAAACGCACGGCTAATAGAGTACTAATAGATTTTTCATTCTGTATATTGAACCTACACAAAACTTTTTCAATGTATCATTTTTTACTTAAACACAACTTACCTATCTTTTTGTCTTTATGAATCTCGATGACAAAGATTTTCTTTAAAACTCTAAAATCTTTTATGTCAAACTCAGAGCTCATATGAGCTTTTAAAATTTTAATTTCTCCGTTTTTCTTAACAGCTATCAACATAACATATTAACATATAAGAGCAAGTAAACAAATGGCATCTCAATTTCTTTTGAAGTGGACACAATTATAATAAGCACCCGTAAATTTAAGCTCAAGGTTATGATTAGTCACAATACCAAGTAAAGCTCAAATTAAGCTATGTTTAATCACTTACAGAATACAACTGCAAAGGTTATATTTCAGATTTCACTAAATCCTTTTGCAACTAATCTAACATTGTATCTAACATCTTCAACCCTCCGTAAACTTTATAACTTCTTGTGCAATGGCGAGAATACAACAGTAAAGTTTTCTTTTCATGTAATCCTGAAGTTTACGAACTCCACACTCCAAGATGAGCTCCAATACATCTTTATAACTCTGATTTTCTCGATTCACCAATTGCTCATACTAAATAATGTGAGAGTTATCATGCATGTAACACAGAAGTAAAGAGACATGAAAAACGTCATACACTTCCTGAACGCCTTGAAGGGAGAGCCAAGCAATATGAAACATCACCAATTTTCTTTCATCTCAAAAGGACTAATGAAGTAAGACTGAAGCTTTCCACTCTTGTGACTACACTCATAGATGAAATTTTGAGAAAAACATGATCTGAAATCTTAAATTCAATGTCTATGTGCTTATGGTCAAAATATCTCCTCTAATGATCAATGTAGGCATCCTTTAATCTAATAAACAATTTCCATAGCTTGATCAAATAGTTGATGTCCGAATAATTTCATTTAACCAACCACAAATAACCACAAAGAGGGATCTTCACTTTTCCTATACAGTGACAGACTTATGCTAGCCTGAAAAACTATTATTATAAACAAATTAGACTAGTGGAATATAGTTATCCCAACTGCCTCCGAAGTCCAAAATGAAAACTCGCAATATATCTTCTAACATTTGAGTGGTGTGCTCCAACTTCATACCCAAATTTTTTTGCACTTGCTTCCATAATCTGGAAATGAATCTACTCTCTCAATCAGATAACATAATGATTTCATGTAATTGAATATTGTTGTCTATTTAAATCTTAGCTAATTTCTTCACTAAATAATTATGCTTGATCTATAAGAAATAAGCGGACTTAGTGAGTCTATTGATTACACCCCAAATAATATATTGCCCCTGCTTCAATCTAGGTAAGCCAAATAAAAATTCATCATGATATCCTCCCACTTTTATCCTGGAATATGAAGGGACTACAACAAACCATCAGTGGCCTGATGTTCTGCCTTAACTATCTAGCAGGTCAAACAATTGACTACAAACTTAGCTACATCAGTTTTCATACATGCCCACCAAAACTCCTTGAGATCTTGATATCTTGATACATCTTAGTACATTCTAAATGAGTGAACCTTTTAAAATGTGGTTCACACAAGTGCAAGTTTTGATCAAGTAGTACAAGGTTTGAGCTCAAGTGTCAATCCAAAGAGGAATGAGGTCAAACACCTTGATTAGATTAATTACTAGTCCTAGTTGATTTAAATTGTATCCAACTATCTCAAGCTTTGAAAATATGCTCAGAATTTTAAAAAGAAAATTATTTTGTGTTTTTTTTCCTCAGTATAGATTTTCCATGAATTAATAAATACTCAAGGTTTTGAAATCTGCAAAAAAGTTTTCTATTTGAAGTTGTCAATCAAAGACAAAACTACTTCTTAATCTTCGTCAAAACTTAAGGATTCATATTATCATTTAGTTGTTAAACCCTGCAAAAACCACCAAAATTCCCTTTTCCCAGAAATTGTTCTCTGATAACTATATTTCTATGCTATCTAAGAATTAAATGGTAACACTATTGTTCCACTAATTTTCTGTCGAAATTACTAGATCATAGTAAATATTAACATACACTTAGCCAAAAAATTAAATGAGGCACATAAGTTAACACAACAACAATAGAACAATATTATTTCAAACTACAAGTGGAGATTTGTAATTAAACCATAAGCATCACTAATCAAAGAGATTATGACTTAGTTACTAAACATGAATACAATCATCATTCACAAAATATAAAAATAAATACATAGTACAAAAGATGCACTGAAAGCACTCGAAACTCGCCCTTGAGTAAGCTTTTCCACAAACCTTTCTCTTCTCGATCCATTGACAAGACTTCTCCACTCACTCTCATTCTCCCACACTCATTCCTCAAGCCACTTTCCAAGTCCCTTTTTTTACTTAAACTCTCCAACTCCACTCTAATACTCCTTACTACCCTTAGCCGTACCAAACTGACTCATAATTGCCCTAAAATCGTGTTGAAATGGAAGAAAAACTACTTTGTCAGATTAAAGGGCCGCGGTGCTCTACTTTGGCGTTGTGACACCAAAAAATCAAATCGCAGCAGCATGCACTTAGGTTGTTGTTTCCATATTATTTAAAATCTGGCNTATTCCTCAAGCCACTTTCCAAGTCCCTTTCTTTTACTTAAACTCTCCAACACCACTCTAATACTCCTCACTACCCTTAGCCGTACCAAACTGACTCATAATTGCCCTAAAATCGTGTTGAAATGGAAGAAAAACTACTTTGACAGATTTAAGGGCCGCAGTGCTCTACTTTGGCATTGTGACACCAAAAAATCAAATCGCAGCAGCATGCACTCAAGTTGTTGTCTCCATATTATTTAGAATCTGGCACTACGACGCTATAGTGTTGGAGTTGCTTTAATGTGCTATGAATTGGCGCTACAACGCCATTCTCTCGGATTCTTGTGCTCCTTTTGCATGCTTCAACATTGGGGCTCTGTGCATATCGCAATGCGATCCTCCAACTCAGGGTGCGTTTGGGGCAGAGTCCGGGTCGCGGCGCGACAGCTGGCCGCTATTTACGGTCGTTTGAGACGGTGTCTGGGCTGCCCCGTCCCGCAGTTTTGATTAAACGCGGGCCAAAGGTTTGACCTCGCGGCCCGTGTTCGAGGAGTGAGTTTTTACGCATTACCCTCGTGTTTTTACTCAGTCCTTCGGCCCTCGCTGCCCTAATTCCCTCGTCGCTCCTCCGTTTGATGTCTTCCCTTCTCGCTCCTCGGTTCGACGCCGTCCCAAACCGCCCCGGTATCAGCATCCCCTATCCCCTATCTCGCGTATGTTACTCTCTGCTGGTTTTTTTTGTTGTCTCTGGTATCATCTTCCTCTATCCCTTGTCTCGCGTACAATTCTCTCTGCTGTTTTTTTTTTNCGTCCTGCAGTTTTGATTAAACATGGGCCACAGGTTTAACCCCGCAACCCGTGTTCGAGGAGTGAGTTTTTACGCGTTACCCCTCGTGTTTTTACTCATTCCTTCGGCCCTCGCTGCCCTAATTCCCTCGTCGCTCCTCTGTTTGATGTCTTCCCTTCTCGCTCCTCGGTTCGACGCCGTCCCAAACCACTCTGGTATCATCATCCCCTATCCCCTATCTCGCGTATGTTACTCTCTGCTGGTCTTTTTTGTTGTCTCTGGTATCATCTTCCTCTATCCCTTGTCTCGCGTACAATTCTCTCTGTTGTTTTTTTTTTTGTCCCTCTGTGTGGGTGGTGTGGGTAGTTCTTTTGTTAACTGTGGTGTTGGTGTGTCGTGAGTTGTTCTTTTGTTGGCTATAGCCATTGTGCTGTGGTTCTTGTGATGTGGGTGGTTCTTATGTTGGTCGTGGTGTTGGTGTGTTGTGGGTGATTCTTGTGTTGGTTGTAGCTATGGTATTGGTGGTTCTTATAGTGTGGGCGGTTATTGTGTTGCCTATGTTTGTTGTGAGCAGTGGGTTGTTATTGTGTTGGTTGTCTCCGTAGTATTGGTGATTTTGTGGTTCTAGTTGTTGTGCTGGTTGTGACTGTGGTGTGTGTGGTTCTTGTGTTGGTTGCGGTTGTTGTGGTGAGTTGGTGGTTCTTCTGCTGCTGGATGTTGTGTTGTCTGTGGTTGCGGTGTGTGGTGGGTGATTCTTGTGTTGGTTGTAGTCGTGCTATTGGTGGTTTTTGTGGTGTTGGTTGTTGTGTTGGTTGTGACTGTTGTGGGTGGTTCTTATGTTGGTTGTGACTGTTGTGGTGTGTTGGTGTTTTTTGTGGAGTTGGTTGTTGTGATATCTGTGGATGCGGTGTGTGGTGGGTGGTTCTTGAGTTAGTTGTAGCCTAGGTGTTGGTGACTTTTGTGGTTCTAGATATTGTGTTGGTTGCAACTGTGGTGTGGGTGGATCTTGTGTTGGTTGTGGTGTGGGTGGATCTTGTGTTGGTTGTGGAGTGGGTGGTTCTTGTGTTGGTTGTAGTGTAGGCGGTTCTTGTGCTACCTATGTCGGTTGTGAGCGGTGAGTGGTTATTGTGTTGGTTGTCTCTGTAGTATTGGTGATTTTTGTGGTTCTAGTTGTTGTGCTGGCTGTGACTGTGGCTTGTGTGGTTCTTGTGTTGATTGTGGTTGTTGTGGTGTGTTGGTGGTTCTTCTGGTGTTGGAAGTTGTGTTGTCTTTGGTTGCGGTGTGTGGTGGGTGGTTATTAGTATTGGTGGTTCTTATAGTGTGCGTGGTTCTTATAGTGTGGGTGGTTCTTGTGCTGCCTATATTTGTTGTTAGCGGTGGGTGGTTATTGTGTTGGTTGTCTCCGTAATATTGGTGATTTTTGTGGTTCTAATTGTTGAGCGGTGTGTGTTGGTGGTTCTTCTAGTGATGGATGTTGTGTTGTCTGTGGTTGCAGTGTGTCGTGGGTAGCCATGGTATTGGTGGTTCTTATAGTGTGGGTGGTTCTTGTGTTGCCTATGTCTGTTATGAGCGGTGGGTGGTTATTGTGTTGGTTGTCTCCATAGTATTAGTGATTTTTGTGGCTCTAGTTGTTGTGCTGGTTGTGACTGTGGTGTGTGTGGTTTTTGTGTTGGTTGTGGTTGTTGTGGTGTGTTGGTGGTTCTTTTAATGTTGGATGTTATGTTGTCTGTGGTTGCGGTGTGTGGTGGGTGGTTCTTGTGTTGGTCGTAGTCGTGCTATTGGTGGTTTTTGTGGTGTTGGTTGTTGTGTTGGTTGTGGCTATTGTGAGTGGTTCTTATGTTGGTTGTGGCTATTGCGGTGTGTTAGTGTTTTTGTGGTGTTGGTTTTTCTGCTATCTGTGGTTGTGGTGTGTGATGGGTGGTTCTTGAGTTAGTTGTAGCCTAGGTGTTGGTGTCTTTTGTGGTTCTAGATGTTGTGCTGGTTGTGATTGTGGTGTGGGTGGTTCTTGTGTTGGTTGTAGTTGTTGTGGTGTGTTTGTGGTTTTTGTGGCGTTGGTTGTTGTGTTATCTGTGGCTGTTGTGTGTGGTGGGTGTTTCTTGAGTTGTATGTAGCCTAGGTGTTGGTGGTCTTTGTGGTTGTGGATGTTGTGCTGGCCGTGACTGTTGTTTTGGTGATTCTTATGTTGGTTGTAGCTGTGGTGTTTTGGAAATTTAGAAAAAATAGAGAGTGAAAGTTGAGGATTTTCATGATTTGCTTTAGGAAATTTAGAAAATTTTCCATTTTATGCAAATCGAGGATTCATTGGCAAAATTGGTGACTCACTAGGGTGGACACTTGTTGGTTTCTGTGGTGTTGGTTGTTTTGTTGTGGGTTGGGGTGGTGGATGTTGGTTGGAGCATATGGTTTTGAGTTGGGGGGGTAGTTGTGCTAGGGCTTATGAATGTGGATTTGGGCATATGGTTGAGGCATATGGTTGTTGTGGGATTTGTGGTTTCTGGCTATGTGGGAATTAGGGTGGCAATTGTGGGATGGGGTGGCTCTAGCTTGGGTTTGCAGTTTTGGGTGGTGCTGGTCTGTGGGTTATGTTGGTTGGCAATTGGTGTTAGTTAGTGTTGCGGCTGTTCAGTGTTGTGTTGGTCAATGTTGTGTTGGTCATTGGTGTGTTGTTCAGCCATTGTTGTTCTGAGCAGTGTTGCGGATGGTCAATTTGTAGTTGCTCAGTGTTGTGTTGGTCAGTCTTGTGGCTGTGAGTTCTGTTGTGTTATCCAGTGTCGTGCGTTGTGATGTTTTAAATGTGGGTTGGGCTATATGTACGTGGGTTGGGGTGGTGACTGTGTTGTGTTTGAGGCATGTGGTTTTGGGTTGGTGTGGTGGTTGTGGGTTGAGATGGTGGATGTGGGTTATGGTGGCGGCTGTGGGTTGGACTAGTTGGTTGTTGGTTGTGGTTGGGGTGGTTCATTGATGTCATGTGAATATTTTGTTGCATTTTTTATGTAACATTGTTTTTTCTTAACATAGTAATATGATGGTTAAGACCAAAGAGACTGGTACGCCTGCATTGTGGGACAGAAACCAAAATTATATTTTGTGACCTTTACCTCAAGAAGATCGATCTGAGAAATAAGCCTACTACATATTTCAACAAGGAACGGTAACAAAATATTATCCAAAAATTCAAGAAAAATATAAACAGAGAGTATGACATAATGCAATTGAAAAACAAGTGGGATCAACTCAAGAATGATTGAAAATTTTGAAAGGAATTGAAATGAGAATCAAAGGACTTGGGGTGAGATCCGGTGAAGCGAGTCATTGATGCTCCTGAGGAGTGGTGGCAGAAAAACTTTCGATAAGCATTTTTTACATGTCCCCTAATTTGATCAATTTTTTTTTTTTAAATTGAAGTGTATGTTATAAATTTGTAGGTGGTGTCTGTTGCAAAGAAAATTAAAATTTGTGGAGCTAAGCCTGGTTGGAGGAAAAGTTGGATAAAATGTTTGGGGTGTCATTGCTACGGGCTACTATGCATGTACCCCCAGTGAGACAAGGTTTGGTGGCACTCTCGAGCATTGGGAGCCGACCAATCAGGTGATTCAACCGAAGTCTTCAGCCCGGACCTCCATGAAGTCGAGCCACCTGTCGTTCTAATCGTCTGCGAGTTGAGAATAAAAAGAAAGGTAGGGTTGCTTTCCTTAGAAGCCAGATATCACTACTTGTGGCTTCTTCCAGCGCTGATCTGCGAACATCTAATGTAAATTCTATCGACTTGGTCGTGCAAATTTTGAATGCAATTAGAGAAATTTCTTAGGATTTGTCGATGTGCTTATTTGCAGTAGAATTGCTTGAAGACTCAACCCATAGAGATTTTTTCGTCAAGGTTCCCGAAGACAAAAAGGTCGCGTACATATGACATTTTTTTTACCGCAGAAACATTTAAGACTTTTATTATTTATATTTTGCTTGGGACATTTATATTTGTGTTTTTTTATCATTATGATTTGAATATTTGAACTGCTTGAAACTTCGCTTATTCAGTGCATCTTAATTTTTCTTTTTTATGTTCGTAACGTTATGTGGTGGTAGATAATTCATATCTGCTTCTGTGTTAGACAACAGGATACTAATGTGCACAGATCCAAATGAAAGGAGCAAAATAAGAATTGCAGCTGTTGTGTGATTGATCTATGAATATTACAACTCTTACATTGATAGATCTTCATGCTTGAAATCCTCATATATTGGGGACAAATAGGACGGGGAGTTGTTTGTTGATCACCAAACGAGATTTAACAATATATTTCACATGAGACAGGCAGTATACATTGATCTGTTGGAGAAACTACAAGGATCTCATGGACTTTATGGCTCTTCAAGGATGATTTCGCAAGAGGTGTTGCAATAACCCTCTACATATTATCCTAAAATGAATCAATGTGAGGGGCAATGAAACGATTTTAACACTCTTCTGAAATAATTTACAGGTACTTCTCGGTGGGGTTGAAAGCGCTTGTGAGTTTGTCTTCACAAATCATAAACCTACTAATCCTACATTCGAACGAACCCCTACGGAGATTTCACGTGATGTACATTACATGTCAATTTTTAAGATAATTTGTCAAATTCATTAGAATGAAATTTGAAAAAAACTTCGTTATTACGAACTCCACGTTATTTTACCAAGATTAAATTGAAGCAATTGATGGAACACGTGTTGATGTCATGTTTCAAATAATGAGAAAATTGCATTCATCGGTCGTTGTGGGAGGCTGACGCAGAATATAATGGTCGTTTGCGACTTCAACATATGTTTCACTTTTGTTATGACCAGTTGAGAGGACCGTGCACATAACAGTAGAATTTTCAAATTTGTGATGAGGAATGCTACTTACAACTTTCCACATCCTCCTACAGGTATGCTTGAGACTCAAATAATCTCGTATTTAACTTTTACCTCAATATTAATTTTACAATTCATATCAGGTAAATACTACTTGGTCTATACTGGATATTTGTTGCTGCGAGGGTATCCCAAGCTCGATTCTGATATGAGATATCACATACCAGATTTTGAGCGAGGAAGCAATGTAAAATAAGACAAAAAACAAATGTTCAACAAAAGATATTCTTCGTTACGCGGTGTCATTGAGAGGACTTACTGTATGATATATCATCTTACCAGTTTCCCAAACAGATTCAAATTGTGATTGTCACGATGACACTCCGCAATTACATTCGGCGTCATCCTTCTTGCAACGACATCGATTTCCATCTGGCGGACAAGAATCATGAGCATGTACATGTCGAAGCATTTAAGTACCGTCTTTGGTATTCTTTGCCACATCATGAGATTGATGCTTTCACCACATGTAGAGAGGGAAGGTGCAAGCGAAATAACAGAGTTGAGAGAACAAATTACTGATGCGATAATAAGAGGGTGATTGGATTATTTATTATTCTATTATTTGTACCTTATTCAGTATTATTTGCATTTTATTCAATTTTTGTTTACTATTATTTTCTTATATATTTGATGATGATTGTTTGAGCTTTTCACATTTCATTTGTTTTTGTTTTGATGGTTTTGAAGGGTCGATGATCAGACAATTAACCTTATGGGTTCTTCGAATGGCCTGTTGGTCACTGTTGGTTAGTGTCGAATGTGAAATCTTAATAAAGACAACTAAGTTCATCTCTTCTTTTCATTGCGATATGGTTTTTGAGGTTCTTCCGGAAGGTCTTTTTTAGTGATATGCATTTGTGACAGGCAACGAGCTTTGTATTAGGTGTGTTAAAGGAAACCAAGAACCTTTTTTTTATAAGGTTTGATATCTTCTTGTAGTGACAGATTCGTAGTGACAGATTAGTTGGGTGGTACACTAAATTCTCTGAGACCTCTCGCCCGCACAAAACTGAATTTGCTTACTTAGTTTATCAATTTCTACTTAATCATATTGTCATTTCCTTTTTATTTTCGTTCATAGTATATTTGATATTGATTGTTTAGGCTTTTTACGTTATTCGTTGGTTTTTTTTCCATTTGTTTTTCTTTTAGATAGTTTGAAAGATTCATGATGAAACTTTTGACTTTATGGATTCATTTGGATGCCTTGTTCGTCATTGTTGGTTGGTATCACATGTGAAATCCTAATGAAGACAACTAAGTTCCTATCTTATTTTCGGAGATATAGTTTTTGAGGATCTTCTGGATAGCTTTTTTTGGCGATATGCATATATGACATGCGAGCTTGGTTTTACGTGGGTTGAAAGCAACAAAGAACTCTTTTTTTACAAGGTCTATTGTCTTCTTGTAGTGATAGATTCGTTGGCTAGTATACTGAGTTCTCTAAGACCTCACGCTTGCATAAAACTATAATTTATTATTTCTTTTTGCAATTTCAATTTATGTTATGACTAATGGATTGTCTTTTATAGCATTCAAGAAAAATGAGCTCTAGGATTTAAGGGAACTCCAGACGATTGCTCTGTCACTGCGGACTTCAGACTTCCCTATTTACTTCAAGTCAGACGCATAACTACGGAAGCATTTTTTATAGGTGTCTGCGGTGGGCAGACATTTCGGAAAAGTGTGAGTTCTTCTGATGGGCAGAAAGTCTGGTAGATTCCACTGCCAACAGTGATGGGGAATAGATAGAATCTCTAGAAAATGGTGTTGCTCGTGGCATGCGCTATTTGCGATATAAAATCAACATTTGTTATATTACAAATTGTAATTGTAATAGTTTTTTTCCTTATTTTTTAGCATACTAGATATTCATTATTACGTGAGGTGTTTATCTGAATTTTTGTATCATTCTGAAGTGAATTATTACTTTTGGAGTACAAATGTATGGTTAGGACGATTTTGTTACAAACAGCATTACTAGACAGTAGTGGAATGGTCGTTTGTCCAGAAACAGTTATTTTCAACCCGCAGAAACAAACAGCCAGTCAGCTTATCCGCAGCAGCTTCCTAGAGCAGCTAAGCTGCAGCAGCTCATTGATAAGTTGCAGTTACCCCAAACAGACTCTCAATGCTATAGTGCTCCAACATGACACTATGGCGCCAAGCTATCAATTGGATGCCTTAAAATTGGAATTTTTTAGCGTCGCAGCCTTGCCTTTGTAGGCGCAACATGATATTTTCACTTTCCTCCAAATTTATTGTCCTATTAATTTTCTTCCACAATAGATAAAATAAATAAAAAACATAAAATGACATAAAGATACACATATATTAATACAATTTAAATAGTTAAAAAATTCCTCTAAATTTCATCTATTCCCTATCTTCAAGTAATCTTAGCTTTAGATTTCTTTTTCTAAATCTTTTGATGGCAAAAATTATCTTAAAATTTAATTTCTTTGAAACATAATTTAAAATATTTTAAGTTTTCCATGATAATCATAAATAGTAAATACCAAAGAACCTAATTATTGCCTACACTTTTATTCTCCTTGATATTCCAATGAATCCTAATTGGTTTAATTAACTAAGAGTTCTACAATTCTTTGAACTTAAGCTTTTTAAGTGATCATAAAATAAATTTTATATCTTAAATATACTACAAACATTGAAACTATAATTAGCCTTAAAAATTCAACTTATAAGATTTTAGAAAAACCTAAAATTTATGTGTCAACACTTAGCCTAAGCATTTTTTTTTCCTTTTTTTTTCATTTTATCATTTTCATTTCACTATCTTCTTCTAAGCTTGATTATTTTTTATGTAATTTTTTTTTTAATTTTAAAACTTTAGAGGGTTATCTTTATTGACACACATTTTTTTTAATTAATTGAATATATTACTATTTATTCATATTTCATTATATATTTATAGTTCAATCTATACAAATTCTCTTTATGTCACCTAAATGGTTTTAGTCTTATAATCATATATTTCTTTAACTAATTAAAACCAATCTAAGTAAATCACGTGCTAGATATTTAATAAAACAATAAGACTCTATGAATCTATCATATGTTATATCTTTCCTTTTATCTTCGGATAATCATTAGAAATTGATTAATTATAATCTCGGAAATATATGTGTTATTTCTTTCCTATTTTAGGATTCATATAAGTTGTATTTATAACCCCCTTTCATATAAATAAAGAATTTCGCATGATTCTCAAAATCTAAATAGTATCAGAGCCTTGAATCCAACCATAGAGTCTCCAGCGGAGGAGAATATCTCCTGTCGTCGGAACCTATCCCTGCAACCAACAATCTTTCCCCTGTTGCAAGCCCCTCCTCCGCCTCCTCTGCTCAGCCCTTTCGTTGATTACAGAAGCTAATTGGAACTCTCCTTGTAGTTCCCTAGCCGTCGGAACTCCTCTCCCTACAGTCCTCTAGCAACCGAAACTCCTTCCTGCAGAAGAAATTTCCTGCTGCAGACCCTCCTATGGTCGGAGTTCTCACAACGTTCTTTAACTGTAGTTTCTTTGCACTGCAATTTTTCTTTGCCAGTCAGTTGCTGCCGGGATTTCTTACTTCCACAAGAGTTCTTCCTCCTGCAAGCCCCGTCTCCAGTAAGGATTTCTTTCTGTCGGCATACTCCCGTGAGAATTCCTTTTCAGCACTACACAACCAGCAAATAGTTGTTTTGCCTCCCATGAGAATCCCATGACCTCTTGAGCCCAAGCCCAAACCACCTTGATGGTGAGGACAAAGCAAACCACTTGCAATTCCATTGGCGACAATGCCCCAAGAAAGCAATTGGCAACCAAGGCGACTCGGAAGTCAGCTCTTGCGATTGGTGGCGTGAAAAACTCTATCGTTTCCATCCCGAAACAGTTGCGTTGAGGGAGATCAGGACGTCCCAGAAAAGCACAGATCTCCTCACCCGTAAGTTTCCCTTTCAGCGTTTGGTTCGCAAAATCGCACAGGATTTCAAGACCAATCTCATATTCTAGGGTTCCACCGTTGCCGAACTTCAAAAGGTTGTGGAGGCTTACCTTGTCAATCTCTTAGAAGACACAAATCTTTGAACCATCTAGGCAAAAATGATAATTAGTTTGCCAAAGGATATTCAGCTTGCTCGCTAGATCCATGTCCCTGATGGCCAGGCGCAAGGTTTGACTCCTTCCATGCCTTGACAACCAATCCTCCCCTTTGGCTACATTGGAGCCATGGATGCTTCCTCTACCTTCGAGCTTCCATTTGATGTTGTTCTTGATTACACCGGAGGTTCTGTATCTACCTAAATCCCTCCTCATATCGGAGGACCTGAACACCACAAACTCCACGGGAAATCAACAAATAAGACTTCGATGAAATCTTCCACGGTTAAAGGTCTTGCTATGGCCTCAGAATCCACAACAATTTAGCAGGCCCCTACTTGGATCATTCCTGATAAATCGGACTCTATTGAGAGTCAGATGGAATAAGTTGCAAGGTTCTAGTCAATTCTCCTCCGGCCCATCAACCTCTCATGTCTATTAATGATTTTCATTCAGGGAGGATGATATTTTTTTCTTTTTTTTTTCCTCAAGAAAATGTAATTAATGATGTCTTTCTCAACCGTAGTTTTTTTCTTGGAGCAAGCCTTCCTTCGGAGTGTTTTCTCTCAATAAGCCCTTCTCTGGAGCTTTTTCTGACAGTAGGCCCTTCTCCGAAGCTTGTTTCCACCACAGGCCCTCCTTCGGAGACTTTTCTTTTTCTTTTTTTTTGCAGGTCATACCCTGCAACTTTCCCTATATGTTAATTACTTCCCTGCAAACTTTCCTGCAACATTATCTATAACAGTCTTTCGTCTAGCTATAGAAACTGTAAAAACTGCAGTTAAAGACAACCGTAGTTAATTAGAAGTATCGCCAAATGCTCTTAAAAAAAAACTTCAAGTTCTACGTCAAAAAGGATCTTACGCGTCTATTGTTTGATGATTTTAAATCCATGTTAAACATAATTGACATCCATGTTTCAACTTAAGGGGGAGTGTTAGAAGTTATTAGGAATTTATTTATTTCATTTCCTGTTATTTCCCATTTTATGTATTTTTGTCTTTTCTTTTGTCTACAGGTAGTTATTAGGAATTGCTTAATTGTAATATTGGTGATATATTATGTTTTTTTCTATTTTATGTACTTCCTTTTATCTCCAGGTAGTTAATATAAATTGATTAATTATAATATTGGAGATATATGTGTCATGTCTTTCCTATTTTAGAATTCAAATAAGCTATATTTAAACCCCTCTTCCGTATCAATAAAATATTACGTTTAATTCTCAAAACCTACAAGTCATTATAAATCTAAGATTTCCTGAAAATTGAGTTGGATATTTATATAGAAATTACACTCATCTTAATAAACGGCACCAAAAATTTGTTTCGTTTAAAACAAAATTCAAACAAGCGCACGTGTCAATCTAGTTGTATAATGTTGAGTCCAAGTGTGATCCACGAGAAACAAGGTCAAGTTTCTCAATAAAATTAATTACTTATCCTACTTAATTTAAGTTTTATCAAATTATTTCAAGCTTTGAAAATGTGCTCAAATTTAAAAAAAAAAAAGATGTTTTTTTTGTATTTTATTGTTTTTATTGAGATTCTCCTTAAATTAGTGAATATTTTACATTTTGAAATATGTAAAAAGGTTAGTATCTTAAGGTGTCGATCAATGACAGAATTACTCATTAATCTCCATCGAGACTTAAGGAGCGTCGATATTTTATATTATGATTTAATTATCTGAACCTTACAAAAATCTCTAAGATTCTCTCTTCCTTAAAAATTGTAATTCCAATAACTATATTATTATGTCATCAGAGAATTGAATATTTACCTTATTATTTCACTATTTTTCTATCAAAATTGTTAGATCACAATGAATACTAAAATTAGTTTGGCGAAATTGTAAGAAAATGAGGCACGCGGGTTAACATAACAATTATAAAACCACTTTATTTCAAACAGCACACACATTTACATTTAACATGAGCAACACTAATCCAAAGAGATTAGAACTTAGTTCCTAAACATGGATACAAATATTGTTCACAGAATACAAAAAGAAAAACATAGTACAAAAGATGACATTGAAAGCATCTGTCCTTAAGAAAGCTTTTCCATAAAATTTTCTCTTCTCGCTCCTCTGACAAGGCTTCTCCACATACTCTCGCTCTCACTCTAACACATTAACTCTTTAAGCCACTCTCTAAGTCCTTTTTTACATCACCTCATGGAACAAAAACTACAATAACAGGCCGTAGCGTCGTGGTGTTGCAATGTAGAGATGTGATGTTGCACTTTTGTACTGTGACATTAGAAAATCACATTGCAGCATTGTGCTCTCGGGTTGTTGTCTCCATAAGTATAGAATATGGCACTACGATGCTATAGAGTTGGCACTACAACGTTGTAAGGATAGCATTGTTGTGTTGTCAATCGGCCTTGTAGCTCCTTACTTTTAGGTTCTTGTGCTCCTTGCCTTCTCCAGCATTTAGGTGTCGAGCATATGGCACTACGTTACTCCAACTTAGGGCTCTAACATGATGTTATGGAACCAAACACTCAGGTTAATGCCTTGAAATTGAGAGTTTCTAACACAACGGTGGGCTCGTGGCGTTGCATGATATTTTTCAAATTCTCCTCAAATGTTTTGTTCTATTAATTTCTTTCCTCAAAACAAAGAACAAATACAAAATAAACATAAAATGACAAACATGTTCAAATATATACATACATTTTGATACATCTTAAACACTTAACAATGAGTCAAATATGTAATAGAGTATGTACTACAGAGTATCTTCTATCGAAGCCCTTCATGATCTAGAACACACAATTGATCTCAAAATTTCAATGTATCAGTTTGATCAATATTGAACTCAGGACTTAATCAATTATGAGATTGCTTTCTAAGAAATAGTAGGTTTGTATCCTTCATCGTAGCTGCATGAATTTGATCCATTATGTTACTTGATGCTCCCGAGTGTCGTCCAAATTGCATGCTTCGAAGATTTCTTGCTCGTAGCATCCGAGACCACATGAGTTTTACTTGGGCGATACTAAATATATAGATTATTGTCCTTTATCAACTTAAGCCAACATCATTGTCTCAAGTTCAACTCATCTCAAGTGAAAATATATTTCAAAGTTCTTATGATCAATGAAAACTTCATAGTGAAAATCATAAAGGTAATGTCTTCAAATATATACCAAAATAACTATAGCTAGCTCCAAGTATTGAGTACGATAGTTCTTCTCATGCACTTAATGTTGTCTAGATGCATATGCTACAACTCTATTATGTTGCATTAAGGCACAACCTTAAAAATTGAAGCATCACCATAGATCTAAAATTCATCCGTGCCTCAAAGAATGATAAGAATTTGGGTTGTCACCAAACAATTCTTAAGTTTCTAAAAACTCTGCTCACAAGCAACGAATCACTCAAACTTAACAGCCTTCTAAAGTAACATTATCAAATGTGTATCAATACTAGAGAAGCTTTCAACAAATCTCTGATAATAACGAACTAAACCAATGAGACCTTAAATCTTCATGGTTATGCTTCGCCTTGGTCAATCCATTATTGTCTTATCTTAGCAGGATCCATAGATATTTCAGTTCCACTCACAATACCTCCATAAATTTTATTTCTCGAATCCAAAATTCATACTTAGAAAACTTCGCATGAAGTTTATGTCATGGAGAGAAAATAAAGCTATTATGAGATTTTGGTTGTGCTCTACTTCATTTTTGGAATAAATTTGAAAATTATCGAGGATTACCATAACAAAATAATGTAGGTGATACTTGACAATTCTATTCATTATATCCATAAAAGCAGCAAAGGCATCAGTCAACCCAAATGATACTACTAAAAACTTATAATGATCATAATAGAGCCCAAAAGTAGTCTTAAAAATATCTTCATACTTAATATTCAACTAATAATAGTAAGATCGAAGTCAATCTCAAAAAATATGGAAGAACCTTGAAACTCGTCAAATAGGTCATGAATATGAAGCAGTGGATATTTATTCTTTGTAGCCACTTACTCAACACTATAATCAATGAAAAATCTCATGCTTCCATCTTTCTTCATAAACAGAATTGGTGCTTCAAATGATGAGACATTGGTTCTAATAAATGCTTTATCAAGTAACTCCTGCAATGAAACCTTCAGTTCCTTGAGTTCCACAATAGCCATCTGATACAATGTCTTGAATATGAGAGTGGTAACAAAAGCAAGTATATAACGAACCCAATCTCACAATCATGTGATAAAATAAATACTTCAGAAAACACATCAACAAACTCTCAGAACACTGGAGCATTGTCAAAGCTAACACTACATTTATTAGAATCTACCCCATGAGTAAAATAACCATCACACCCATGATAGATCAACTTACAAGCCTTCATTACTGACTGATTGAGGGGATGAATCTAGCAATGCTGGCAAGTTGTGTCTCATAGTCTTGAACAATCTTTATTATTTGCTCCAAGTTTCTTAACCAATAATCAGCTGGACATAGTCCACCATAAGTATAACTCCAAAAATAATTTCTCAAAACTTCTCAAAAAGATCACTGCATCTGATCCATAAGTGTTGCAACAGTGAGTTCTCACTAATCATCAATATCTTCATATAGCTAGAATGTAATCATGTCCTCATGGTCCTCATGGTTTTTGGAGCATTTTATGCCTCAATGTTTTTTTCTCAACATCATGAAATCAAGTATCTGAATTGATGAAACCAACTGTGACTTTAAAATGAGAGTGTATCTTCAAAAATTGATCAATCACTCGATATATGATACCCGTATTAGCCATCACCAGTAATTAGTTAGCTTGAGTTTTCCCGGTGGCGACTCGTAGTGCTGTTCAATTTCTTGCAATGCTAATTGTATAGGTTATTGGATACCCAAAATTGCCTACAATGCTTACTGATAGTTCATATGTGATGTTTTGTGTCACCACTTCCACGAGAGTTCATATTGGGAGTAGGTGCTTCAATAATCTCGGCGAGTAGAGTAGAATCAACAAGAGAGAGGCTAGAACGAGGACCCATAAGAAAAGTTATAGCCAATACAATTACTCTCGGGCCTTCAACTAAGCAAGTTGCTGCAACAACTTTTCTTTTAGGAGTTTTTCTACATAAAAAAATTATACAACATTAAAACATAACATTATAATACATTATCATTAGAATAATCTAGAATCTTCTACCCAATATTAAGAAAATAAAGAATATTGAATACAAAATATAAACTCTCATACCACTTTGTCACACCCCAGGTCCAAAAGATGGTATACCTCAGCAACACGAGACTTGATGAAAGTATATGTTGGTTCCAATTTAATGGATTGCTAAAGGACAAATCGAAAAAATGAGATTGGACTTTTGGGAATTCTCTTTTTATTATTTTTTAAGGAGTGAAAAGATACAAGTCTGGAGTATTTTTCACAATGCAACACAACACACAATTTATACTAACTAATGCATACCGAAACAAAAAAGGAAACGTACACAATAAAGGCAAGAGAATTAAGTGTCATCAATTCGCGCCTATTTGAATTGATTTACACATATTTGAATTTGAATTTAAGATTTAAATTCAAAATTAATGATATTGTCATATCTCTTATATTTAATTCAAAATTAATGTTATTGTCATATCTTCTATAATTGTTCCACTAATCAACTCATGTCTATTATGAAGCCACTAATTGTGTAATCAATTCAAATTATCAATTCAAGATTAGTCTCACAATCTCCCCCCGTAAGTTTGATTTGATTCGAAGTTGTTTACACCAAGTAGCTCTCGCATTTTTGCAAATTTAACTCTTGCTAGAGCCTTAGTGAGACTATCTGCATGTTGCTCTCCGGTGCTTACGAACTCCACGACAATCTGTCGATTCTCGACACACTCGCGAATAAAGTGGAAGCGAGTGTCGATGTGCTTGCTGCGTCCATGAAACACGGGGTTCTTTATCAATGCTATTACAGATTTGTTGTCGACGTAGAGAGTTACTGGTTTTGGCTCGTTTCCAGTCACCTCGCTCAACAAACTTCTCAGCCACAATGCTTGGCATGATGCCGCAGTGGCTGCCATGAACTCTGTCTCACAGGATGATAGAGCAACGGTTCGCTGCTTCTGAGATTGCCAAGTGATTAGATTCCCGTTGAGATAAAATACCATCCCTCTGGTGCTTTTCCTGTCGTCAATATCACCGGCTAGATCACTGTCAGTAAAATCGACGAGTTCTTCAGCTCCTTGTCTCTTTTGTACTGAATCCCATAGCTCATTGTTCCCTTTATGTAACGAAGAATATGCTTCACCACCTACTGGTGTAAAGTGGTAGGTTGCTCCATGTAACGACTCACCATGCCAACTGCGTATGAGATATCGGGTCGAGTATGGGTCAGGTACCTGAGACATCCGATGACACGCCTATACTTGGTGGGATTCACAACGATTCCTTCCGCATCCTTTCCGAGTTGCAACTTTGCTTCCATTGGATGCTTGCTCGGGTTGCAATCTACCATTTCGAACTGCTCCAACACCTTCTTTGCGTAAGCCAATTGCTTCACTGTGCTGTGGTTTTTCTTTTGGTTTACCTCGATACCGAGGTAGTATGAGAGCAGCCCAAGATCACTCATCTCGAACTCCTTCATCATTTGCTTCTTGAATATCTCAACACCATCAATGCTGGATCCCGTTACAATCAAATCGTCAACGTACACGCCGACAATGAGTACTTCTGTTCCGTGATTCCTAGTTTACATAGCATGCTCTTGAGGACACTTCACGAAGCCTAGACTCATCATTCTCTTGTTAAGGTAAGTGTTTCACGCCCTTGGTGCTTGGTGTAGTCCGTAGAGAGCTTTGGACAGCTTGTACACCTTGTGCTCTTCATTCTTGACAATGAATCCTTCAGGTTGGGTGTCGTAAACTTCTTCTTCAATATCACCATTGATAAACGCCGACTTGACGTCCAAGTGGTGGATCTCCCACCCACGATGAGCTGCGAGGGCAAGAATTATGACGGTATCGAGTCTCGCCACCGGTGCAAAGGATTCCTCGAAGTCAACTCCTTGCTTCTGCACGTAACCTTTCGCCACCAATCTTGCTTTGTGCTTAAGGATGTTGCCTTCGCTGTCTCTTTTCAACTTAAACACCCATTTTAAGCCGATGAGCTTGTGACCGGGTGGCAAGTCGGTGAGCTCCCACGTCTTGTTCTTCTCGATGGACTCGAGCTCTTTTTGCATGGCCTTATTCCACGCCTCCTCGGTTGCCGCCTCATGATATGTTGTTGGCTCATCGGTAGTGAGCAACAATAATTCATCAAGATCCATCTCTACTAGTGGTGCTTCCGCATAGACCTCGGCAAGTGAGCGAAATTTCTTGGGAGCATCTTTCGTTGTGGGTCTTCCTGAGTTCTCTTGTTGTCGTTGAGAGTTCGGTGTGAACATTGGTGTCATTGGCGAGGTTGAGTCCGCTACTTCTCCGTCATCTTTTAAAATTCCGAACCGCATAGAATTTTGTATGAGCTCGTCATCATCGTTGCACCATTCTCACTTCTTCTCCTCTTCAAACAATGCATCTCTGCTCACAAGAATTTTCCTGCGTGATGGATCAAAAAATCAGTGCGCCTTACTTTCGTCTTCGATGCCAAGATACACCATTGCTTGACTTCGATCATCGAGCTTCTTGAGATGTGGATCTGCAACCTTCACATGTGTGGTACATCCAAACACTCTCAAGTGTTTCAAATGAGGTCGCTTGCCGAACCATGCTTGGTAAGGGGTACAATCTCCTAGCACCTTTGTTGTCAAGCGGTTCAAGAGATATACTGCATGTCGTACCGCCTCTCCCCAAATTTTTGTCGGGACTTGCATGCTTTTAAGCAAGCTTCTCGCGGTGCCCATCACGGTGTGATTTCTCCTCTCCACCACACCATTTTGTTGAGGTGTGTATGAAGCTGTGAGATGACGCTCGACTCCCTCTTCTTTGCAGAACTCCGCGAATTTCTAGGAAGTGAACTCGCCACCTCGATTAGTTCGTAAAGTCTTCAACTTGTACTCCGACGTGTTCTCCACGAGCTTCTTGAACTTCTTGAATGTTTCAAAAACTTCTCCTTTTTCTTTGAGCATGTACACCCACATCCAACGACTATAATCATCAATAAGTAAAAAGAAATACTTGTTGCCGGCGAATGATGTCGGGGTGATCGGACCACACAGATCCGCGTGCACAAGTTGTAGAGGGTGCTCGGCTCGGAAGTTGGCTTGGGCAGGAAACGGCAGTCTCGTTTGCTTTGAAATCATGCAACTCTCACACACTTGGTTGGGGTGTGTGATCTTAGACAACCCTATGACCATCTCCTTCTCCCCCATCATTTTGAGCGCATAAAAGTTTACATGCCCAAGTCTCGCATCCCATAACTAAGCCGGATCTGCTAGTGATGCTAATAGAGAAGCAGGTTGGCTTGTCTCGAGGGAAACCTTGTACAACCGATTTGGCGATTTTTCTATTTTCATCAACAGGGCGTCCTTTCGGTCGAACATCTTTAAGAATGAGCCGACTAAAATGATCGTGTTGCCTTCTTCGTCATCTGACCGAGACTTATGATATTATTTTTTAATTTCGGAATGTAATATACATCGGTCATTAGACGTTGATCGTCGTTATTGCACACAAACAGGATGGTTCCTCAGCCCTTGATCTCGATGAGTGAGCCGTCTCCGAACTTCACATTTCCGGTGATCTTCTCGTCGAGCTCATTGAACTTCTCTCGATAGCCTGTCATGTGGTTGCTTGCTCCATTGTCAAGATACCATACGTCGGTGTGATTTACTCCTCGCCGCTTGCGAGGAGGTTCGCCTTGACTTTTTCTTCATTAAGTAACCCCCTATGGTTCCTCCTTGAACGATTCTTGCGTTATCTCTTCGAGGTTTGTCTCCTCGTCTTCAGGTAAGGGATTCGCCACTCCCTCGGTAAACATCAACGCTGGCTCCTCGTCATGGAGGTTAGTAAGGTTCGCTTCCTCTTCGGGCTTCTTGCTACGACATTCGGACGCGTAGTATCCGTACTTTTGACAATTGTAACACTTCACTGTGCTCTTGTCTTTGTGGTGTTTGATGTCTTCTTGTCGAGGTGAGCTTTCTCCACCTCGACCTTGCCCTCGTCCCCGCCCTTTTCCACGACCTCGGTTATCTCCACCGTTGCCGCCACTACTCGACGATCCGGAAGAAAAATCGGCTTCTCCGTTTTTCTTCATTCGTGACATCCATTATGCATGCGTGAGCAAGAGGTGTTTCTCCTCCTCTTGATCTTCGTAGTCGTGATGTCTCTCTTCGTGGACTTTGAGACGACCGACGACCTCCTCGACGGTCATGTTTTTGAGGTCACCGAATTGCTCGATCGCGGTGACGATCTGCATGTATTTTTGTGGTACGGCTCGAAGGAACTTCTTGACGACGGAGATCTCCTCCATCTTCTCTCCCAACGAGCGGATGCCTGTCACAATGGACGTCAATTTCATGGCGAAATCGTCCACCGTCTCTCCGTCCTTCATGCGGATTGTCTCAAAGTGAGTCCTTAAGGTCTGCACTTTCGCCTCCTTGACTCGCTCCACGCCGACGTTCATCGTCTTCAGTGTCTCCCATGCTAGCTTGGCGGAATCCTTCTCTGCCACCATGAGAAGAACGTCCTCCGGTAGCGCTTGATAGATGGCAGCGAGAGCCATTCTATCCAACGCTCTTCGACCTCGTCTTGCTCTACGGTTTCCCACACTCCTTGAGCTTGTAGGTTCACACGCATCTTCAACGCCCACACCGAGTAGTTACTCTTTGTGAGTAATGGATAAGAAAGCGTTACGTTCCCTTCTCTTCCGATCTTCGTTGTTGTCATATCTCCTATAATAGTTTTGCTCGGTGACGACATGCCCTTTGGCTTAGGCTTTGATACCAAATGTTGGTTCGAATTTAATGAAACGCTAAAGGACAAATCAAAAAATGAGATTGGACTTTTGGGAATTATCTTTTTATTATTTTTAAAGAAGTGAAAAGGTACAAGTCTGGAGTGTTTTTCACAATGCAACACAACACTCAATTTATACTAACTAATGCATGCCGAAACAAAAAAAGAAACGTACACAATAAAGGCAAGAGAATTAAGTGTCATCAATTCGCGCCTATTTGAATTGATTTACACATATTTGAATTTTGAATTTGAATTTAAGATTCAAATTCAAAATTAATGCTATTGTCATATCTCCTATATTTAATTCAAAATTAATGCTATTATCATATCTTCTATAATTGTTCTACTAATCAACTCATGCCTATTATGAAGTTACTTATTGTGTAATCAATTCAAATTATCAATTCAAGATTAGTCTCACAGTATATATAAACCTACTTTGTCTTCTCAGAAGCAAAAAGTGAGATGCAACTGGTGGCTGCCGAGGGGAGACTTGATGGCTTCTAGAGGAGAGGCATGATTCAAGTGATGCCCTGGTCTTTGACCCCCTCTTATAGATCAACGAGGCAATGTTGGAAGCCTTGATTGGGAAGGCGATGCAGAAAGCCTCGATTGGGAAGACGATGCAGAAAGCCTCGATCGAGAAGGCTATGCAGAAAAAAAAGGAAAGAATCGTGTAATAACTAATTAGTGCAATAAGGAGGAGCAATGCGGGAAGTTAGTTCGGGCGAAGTAGAAAGTTCTGATTCTTATGCATGCCCTTTATTTTTCAGCTCATGAATTCTAACTCCCTTCCTTTACTTTCTTCAATTCTTAATGTAATTGACTACTACTCCCTAACTGCTCTAATCTTGGAGAATAAAGAAAAAATAATTATTTTAAAATTATAAGTGACGAAAGCAGTAACTATGATTCCGCCATTCATGATGCACAGATAGCAA
>JXCR01069129.1:33509-44171 GCA_002079205.1 Phalaenopsis hybrid cultivar
TGAGAGCCGAGAGGAGAGCGTTTCACGATTTTCGTGAGAGGAGATCGCGTGAGAGCACAGAGGTGAAATTAGGGCTTCCGGCTTCCGCTTTCATTTCCATTTTCCATCTTATAGTATATATGTATAATATNTCCTATCGGCACGCGCCTAAAATCCAACTAATACTTTGGCAATTATATACGTACCGCCCTAAACCTGGTATTTACAAATAAACCATCATATTTCTACCATTTTCTAAATTCCAACTCAAATATCAAAATTTGCGGTAAAACCCTAACTCATGTTTTTTTTTTTTTTTATCAAATTCTTAATTATTTGATCGTGACATATATAAATACATTAGCCCTTAGTTAAAAAAAAAAAATTATATAGATGGTTAATTTATAAATTTTAATGTTTTGGGTGCTCTGTAAGTAATTATCTCTGATAAGTTTTTTAAGATCAAAATTATTTCTTAGTAGGAAAGTGCTCAAAATAAAAAAATTTCTATTCTTAATTTGCTATATTTTTTTAACACATTTATAGATAGAAATGTAATAGTAATTAGATTTTTTATGCTGAAAAATCTTGGGTTTTTTCTCAATCAAAATAATTCATAAGAAAAATTAAAGTTAAAAGGGATATTCCACTCTTAAATTATGAAGGATAGGATTACAAAAAAGCATATAATCATGACTATATAATATTAGTTTGGCTACAATAATCATAGTTGATGACAACAACACTTGTAATTTGTTAGGAAAATGATAATTTATAGTTACAATAATCATAGTTGGGATGCAACAGTTGTAATTGGTGCATGCAACAATTATAGTTAATTGTAAAAGTCATAGTTGATGGCTACAACATTCGTAATTGGCTATAAAATTTATAATATGTTATCTTAAAATCTTCCAATTCTACATTCAACGAAGTATATTTTCCTATTTATTTGCACCCAATCTCATGGATGACATACTCTCCCATGAAATCAAATGTGATTCTATCTTTGTTATAGAAAACAAATCCTTTTTTTTTAACATATGTTTCTTAACACATTTTAACAATTTAATTGGCCAGATCGAAAAATAAATGAAGATCGGAGTTCAAATCATCATAAATTATTGACATTTAAAACCGCAGGAAACAAAATCAATTCTTCACAAAACCATTTCCTCAAAGTAGAGAGAAGGATAAAGAAGACTACTCAGAATTCATGAGAATGATACGATAAAACACGGACTTCATATATAAAAACAAGTTTACAAAAAAAAAATGAAAAATACAACTTATCTCACAATCCTTCCCAAGAAAATCTCTTGAAGTTCTCTCCAAGTCTTTCTCTCTTTACAAGTACTTTCAATTCTCTCTTAGAAGCGTAATGAAAAAGAAATCTTTCACCTTCCCTCTCCTCTTACAACCCTAGAAGACAATCTCCAAGCCCTTGACTTTCCCTCTCTATCTCTCCCACTTGGTTCTCACGCCACCTCCCTTTTTTTTCTTTTTTTTTCTTTTTTTGCCACCCTTTAGAAGTTCTTCTCTAGCTCTATTTTATTTTGAGCTGCCTCCTCTGAAAAGAGTTTCAATTTTCCTCCAAAATTCAAAACTCAAATCTTTAAGATGTGTCCTTTTGATCTAAGAGTCAAATCCCTTCAAATTAGAACCTTGCAAAGTGTTTAGATGCCTTAAATCACTCTATGGGGTGTTTAGAACAAGTGTCCTTTTAAAAAATTTGTCTCGAACCACCTTAATTTGAAAAAGTTGCACCTGACGCATCATCCGTCGATCTGACGCCTCATGCGTTATGGCTCTGGATTTTGGCGCATCATCCGCCAAACCCCAAAATTAACTGTTTTTGCTCCAAATTTTCTTCATTTTGTCTTTTTTGCTCCACATGTCTAAAAATATTATACCGGCAACAAAAACACAAAAATTCTTTTCTTTAAAGTGCAAAATCACCAAAAATATGCATAAAAAAGGTATTTAATACAGTATATTCTTTTTTTGTATCAATCATCGTCTAGAGGAGGATCATGAGATGAGGTGACTGCGGAAGTCGACGACACCTATCAAGGCCGAGGCGGATGAAGGGGATAGGTGAGAAGGGAACGAAAGATGAGGGAATGATTCCGTCGTGAAGAATAATCCATGTAAATGGCTGCAACAATCATAGTTGAGCTACAACAACTATGTTAGATGACAACAACACTTGTAATTGGTTAGGAAACCGATAATTTATAGTTACAGTAACCAAAGTTGGGCTGCAACAGTTGTAATTAGTGCCTACAATAATTATTAGTTAATTGTCAAAGTCATAGTTGATGGCTACAAAATTCGTAATTGCTATAAAAATTATATTTGGCCGCTACAATAATTAAATTTGAGCAAAAATAAATATAGATTGTGGCTACAATAATTATGGTTGGCTGCAATAATTGTTTTTGACAATTGAAAACGACTAATGTGCCCCTGTTACGAGGTCACAAGAGTAAGAGATCAGAAACTGAATCAACAACCACAAAGAGGCGCGAGAAAGGAAGTTAGGGAAATGGATTGAATATCACTTATTGATGATGAAAATGACAGTCGACCATCTTCCAAAGGAGGATCATGAGACGAGGTGACTGCGGAAGTCAACGACACCTATCAAGGCGAGGGCGGCTGAAGGGGATAGGGAAGAAGGGAACGAAAGAAGAGGGAATGAGTCCATCGCGAAGAATAAACCATGTAAATGGCCCTAAGGACAACACCCCCCTAGTTTTTTATGTGGTTTTTTTAATAAATTTGAACAAACTCTAAAAACACTCTATCATATGGTTTGTGAGATTCCTCTCATCACCTAGCATTTTTTTTAGCATTTTTTTTAGCATTTAAGAGTTTTAATAATCTCAAAATTAAATGATCTTAGACTCGTTGGATTCCTTATGTCGAGTCAATCGATTTGGCTATAAAAATTTCAAATTTAAAAATTAGTGGTTATTCATGTAGGGCGTAGTAATGAGTTGTGATGATGATCGTAGGTCATAAGGGCAAGAGTCGAGAGCTGCACGGAATGAGCTTTAAAAATCTGAAAAAAGTCATCGTATTTGGAGTGTAATGTTATGTCACTTTCTATATGTGTCATTGCATCGTAAGTAGGGCATGTTTGTACTTACGCCAGGGTTCTACAGTGCACATTATGACTTCACGAGGGACTTCATTGAAAGAAGTAGGGGGCAGCCGATGATGGTCAATGGTGACCATCAGTGTCAGTTCTCAGAGGCAGCGATAACTAGAAATAGTGAAGGTGATGGCCGTCGAAGGTACCAAAAATGCTCATGGCTAGAGTTGGCCGGAGGCAATGACGAGCAGAGTTGGTTGGAGGCTGGTGGAGGTCGGAGTTGGTCAGAGGTGGCTGCAGTCAGAGGTACTGGAGGCAAAGGTGGCGACTGTCGATGTTGGTGATGGTTGCAAGAGTTAGAGGCCGATGGTGGAACACGGTGGTCGAAAGTAATCAGAGTTAGAGGCGGTAGCAACTACAACCAGAGTTTGTTGGATCTACGATACTGGATGATGAGCTACGACTCCCTCTAATCTTCCTCTAGCCCAGGGTCTACCCCTCTTCTTCTGAAACTTTGGGGCTTTATTTATAGAGTTCAGGTTGAAATAAAGAAAGAATCTAGACAACTCTTGATCGAAAGACATAAAAAGATCCACTTGTCGAGACGATGTTCAATGGATATTTGAGTGTCTTAATAATATCAGAATTTAACGATCTTGGACTAATTGGATTCTTCATACCAAGATGCTCAATTTGACTATAAGTATGTCATATTTGAAATTTATTTGATATTCCAATTATATCTGGAAAACTTTCAAATATGATTTTATGACTAGTTTTGGCTTGTTTGAACCCAAATTGGACAGATTTTTCTCATGAAGCCAATCAATTTAACTGTGAGTTTACATAAATCGAGGTTCTTGATAACTTTTAATCGAAATTTGAATATTTTTTTCTCAAAAAATTATATCAAAATCCGTATAATTTCTTTAGATCCATATAAGATGATGAAAATTTGTTAGTGGTACATCAAAGCTCACACAAGAAATGATAGTAAAAGATTTATTTTATTCATTTGCTTTGTAATGAAAACAATGCAAGACCTTACATTTCAGAGTAAATATTCTTAGAGAAAAAAGATAAGGTGTTAGAATAAGATGTATCCCATTCTCCATTGTTTACTACTTTTTCTTCTCTCTTATCTCTTTAATATCTTTTCTCTGTTATTTTTTTTTTCTTTTATTAAACTCAGACAATTTTTTAAAATAAAAGTGCCGAAAGGCCCACTCCTCCTCTTTTATTTATTTATTTTCTTTTTTTATTTATTTAACATGCATACCACACCATGTTTTATGTATTTGCATATCAAATACCCAAACTTTCATAATTAAATGTATATTATTCCAATTCTTAATATTACATGAGGAATTTACATACTTAGCACATAATTCCTATGCATTTACTAATCTCACACCCAAATTTTAATTTTTACACCTAAAGCATCATGACTTAGGGTGCTTAAGATGCAAAATTTAAAGTTTGGGCGTGAGATAAATAAATACATTAGAATTATGTTGGAGAAAAATTTGCGTACGTAAAGTTACAGGGAGTGTATTAAGAGTTATATACGTGTTATACCCTCTGTAACTTTCTTGTAACCTACCTGTAATTTATAAATATATGAAAACAGAAGCGCGAAACTTATCAATTACAGATATGTTACATGGAGTATATCGCGGATGTAACTCTCAATAACCTCCATGTAACCTACCTGTCGTACACAGCGCTGCATAAGGTTGCGAGTAACTCTTAACTCATCTTTTTTTCTGAAAAATCTATGTATTATAAATATAAACATCAAATTTTAAATAATAAAAATATAAATACGAAAAAGTAATGTGACACTTATGTAAATTTCTATTTTAATTTATACCCCAAATCTTTTCTCTCACAATTGTTATTGGGAGTTCTGACAAACTGCAGGCTAAAGGCCTTGTTCTCCTTCCCACATCTCGCAGGCATCTTTCATCTCTCCCGTTGGGAAAGGTTCCTCTCTCCCTCTCTGCATCCGCCCAATCCTCACCTTCGGTTCGAACTTTTCTCTATTTTGATCATACTTTTCACGCGAAATTATTTGATCTTTTGATTCTTCTTCAACCCGGCGAGATCGTTCTCTGCTCGTCTGCTGTTTTTCTCATTGTAAACATTGCTAATCTGTGAAAATATAATGATCCGATGTACTTCAACAACAATAGACAGAATTAGGAGATTAAATCTTGTTTTGATTTGAGGGTTTGGGAAGGGGATTTCGATCCTTAGACTATAGATTTGTTGGTGCGTTTTGTTTATCGAAAATTGGTAAGTGGTTAGATTTGGCAACGTATGGAATTTTGATCGCTTCATGTTATATAACGCATAACTTTTCCTTAACCTAACAATTTGTGGGTTCGCTTTAATTGTAAGGTTTTCATCTTCTGAACATTTCTCCATTGATTTAATCTTTCACCTGTATATAACTTCATCATTTATTAATAATACATGTATCAAGTCATCTCAGTTTGATTTGTTCTGTATTTTCTCGATTCTATTGAATAGTATCTATTTATGAAATCTATATATGCTTGTTTGGCGTTGGAGTTTTGTATTTGAGCTTCTCTTGACGAATTATATGTTTTTTTTTTCAGAAAAAAAACAAAAAGATTAAATAAACTTATGTAAATAGATGAAAAATTGATCATGTATTGCTTCTATGGTGCTTTACAAAGCTTTGGCAGGTCTGATGCATTGATTATCTCTGTTTTGTGTCACCCTTCTTATTGAGTTTTGGTTAGTTTTTTCATATGGTCTGTTATAAATTCTCTGGAAGAAAAATAATTTAAGATTAATATACATTAGCAAAAGATAAACAACTTAGGGTTGAGAAATATTAGAAGCGCATAGAAGATTTGAGCTTATTATAATTATTGAAAAGTAAAGAAAATTCTATTGGTTTAGCAATAACAAACGGCTAACCCTCATTCATAAGATTAGGTTCTGTTTGGGATCATTTTTTTTATTTTTATTTTTTAAAATATGTTTTTTAATGCATTTTTTTATATATTTTTATCGTTTACTTATAAAAACAAATCATAGAGCAGGGCTCATTGTACTTGTAGGTGTGTAGCCTAGGGTTTGGTGCGCTTCATCACCATCACTGGCTACCACAAACAAGTTGTTAGAAAGTATGAAAAATCTATTTCAAATACCAAAATGAAAAAGAAAAGAAAACAGAAAAGAAGATTAAAGTTTCAAAAATACAAGAAATTTATAANGGTTAGATTTGGCAACGTATGGAATTTTGATCGCTTCATGTTATATAACGCATAACTTTTCCTTAACCTAACAATTTGTGGGTTCGCTTTAATTGTAAGGTTTTCATCTTCTGAACATTTCTCCATTGATTTAATCTTTCACCTGTATATAACTTCATCATTTATTAATAATACATGTATCAAGTCATCTCAGTTTGATTTGTTCTGTATTTTCTCGATTCTATTGAATAGTATCTATTTATGAAATCTATATATGCTTGTTTGGCGTTGGAGTTTTGTATTTGAGCTTCTCTTGACGAATTATATGTTTTTTTTTTTCAGAAAAAAACAAAAAGATTAAATAAACTTATGTAAATAGATGAAAAATTGATCATGAATTGCTTCTATGGTGCTTTACAAAGCTTTGGCAGGTTTGATGCATTGCTTATCTCTGTTTTGTGTCACCCTTCNAAAAACAAAAAGATTAAATAAACTTATGTAAATAGATGAAAAATTGATCATGACTTGCTTCTATGGTGCTTTACAAAGCTTTGGCAGGTTTGATGCATTGCTTATCTCTGTTTTGTGTCACCCTTCTTATTGAGTTTTGGTTAGTTTTTTCATATGTTTTGTTATAAATTCTCTGGAAGAAAAATAATTTAAGATTAATATACATTAGCAAGATAAACAACTTAGGGTTGAGAAATATTAGAAGCACGTACAAGATTTGAGCTTATTATAATTATTGAAAAGTAAAGAAAATTCTATTGGTTTAGCAATAACAAATGGCTAACCCTCATTCATAGAATTAGGTTCTGTTTGGGATCATTTTTTTTTTATTTTTATTTTTTAAAATATGTTTTTTTAATGCATTTTTTTATATATTTTTATCGTTTACTTATAAAAACAAATCATAGAGCAGGGCTCATTGTNCGGCTAACCCTCATTCATAAGATTAGGTTCTGTTTGGGATCATTTTTTTTATTTTTATTTTTTAAAATATGTTTTTTAATGCATTTTTTTATATATTTTTATCGTTTACTTATAAAAACAAATCATAGAGCAGGGCTCATTGTACTTGTAGGTGTGTAGCCTAGGGTTTGGTGCGCTTCATCACCATCACTGGCTACCACAAACAAGTTGTTAGAAAGTATGAAAAATCTATTTCAAATACCAAAATGAAAAAGAAAATAAAACAGAAAAGAAGATTAAAATTTCAAAAATACAAGAAATTTATAATTTTGTAAATACAAACAGGGCTTTCTCTATGACAACTTTGAGTAAAGTAGAGATTAACAGGGCTTTCTCTATGACAAACAGGGCTTTCTATTGTCATGTTTGCTGAGTTGTGAAAAAAATCAAATTTTTATTATTTTTCTTAATGTAGACTTCACAACTTGATATTGGTGTCATAGATTTTATGGGATTTTTAGATNATTTTTATTATTTTTCTTAGTGTAGACTTCACAACTTGATATTGGTGTCATAAATTTTATGGGATTTTTAGATTAATACTCTGAGATTTATGATCATAGAAATTTTGCAGAATTTCTTAAATCATAATATCAGGAGTTGATGCGTTTTAAATACTAGAGGGAGGACTAATGTATAAAGATTAGAGAATGCTATTATCANTTTTTTATTATTTTTCTTAATGTAGACTTCACAACTTGATATTGGTGTCATAGATTTTATGGGATTTTTAGATTAATACTCTGAGATATATGATCATAGAAAATTTGCAGAATTTCTTAAATCATAATATCAGGAGTTGATGCATTTTAAATACTAGAGGGAGGACTAATGTATAAAGATTAGAGAATGCTTTTATCAATCCTGTTTGTATTTCTCTCATTGTTAAACTTGTAACAAAATGATGCTAATCCGGGCAATAATTCACTATTTGAGTTGCCCAAAACTTCAGAAATTGAGAAGATTATAGAGAACAATCAATGGAAAAGAGGGATTAATGTTTTTTTTTTTAATTTTATTTATGCCTAATAATCCCAAATGGACAACATATGTAGACTCAGAAGGACTCAATAACTCACTGTGACACATTAACCAATTATTATTTATTAACATAACTCAGATTACATATATATCACCATTCCTATGTACTAACATATCTAACCCCTATACTTTACTTCTTACATTTATACCGCTCAAATCTTTCATATCACATACAAAAAATTCCAACAACTTGTTTGTGGCATGTAAAAATTAAGGTGATGTAAATACACTTTTTCCTGCATCGGTAAGGTGATGTGCATGTAAAAATTAAAGTTTAGGTGTTAGCTAGATATTTGAATACATAGGAATTGCATGGTGCATATGTAAATCCACCTTATAATTATTAGAAGCAACATTAACTACTAACTCGGAATTACTCCATACAAATCATCCCTAAAACAAAATCAAGCTAAATTTACATAACCTTTTAACACGCCATATATTTGATATTCTGCATATGATATTAGGCTAAACATATGGCTCATATCAAACTCAACAAAACATAATAATTATTGTTTCTTAAACAATAGAGATCATGAAATCAGAAGCGCCAACCTGGGCTGACCAATGGGGCTCTGGAGGGATGGATGACTACTACGACAAGCAAGACGACAAAGATGGCAACAAAAGCAAAGGAAAGAAGATGGCAAACGTCAAGGCGGCGGCGAGTTCCGGGCTCGACAAGGCGAAGTCCGCGGCTTCCGTCGGGGCGCAGAAGGTGAAGAATGGCACAAGCTTGGGCATCAGCTGGATTAAGAACAAGTGCCAGAAAAAAAGCTCCAATTGATTCTCTCATTAGTCATATTACTTTGTGATATTCTTAAGGCTTCAGTATGAGTGTTTCATTTTGCCCCCTTTTCTTTTCTAAAACACTACAATTGTATTGATGCTCGTGGCTGTAATTTTGTCGATTTTATTTGGAAATTCTTCGCGCAAAAGAAGTAATTGCTTGTTTGATCAAGCAATAATGATGGTGATAGCTAATAAGTATAAACTAAAGTGTTTTTATATGTCAACCATTCAAAATATTGAATGTAACATTTTAACCACTCATACTTTAAGTATAACGTTTTAACCACCCAAAACTTCATTACATTCTTACCACCCAAAACTTCCACTCAAAGTCTTCATTAATGATTAAAGAACGGTGGTTGTAATGAAAAAAGTGGTTAAAATGTTATATTTAAAGTTTAGGCCAATATTTTAGGTGTTTGGTATGTAAATAATTGCATTTGAACCCTCAATCATCTGCCATTTTCGTTGCATAAATATCATAGAAGATGCAAAGACTCTGTAGGAAAGACGACGTAAATGGAACATTTGTACACATGTTGAACACATTAGTCTAGTGGATGGCGTACTCTAAGATATTTGAGTTTATTAGTGTTGATGGAAGGGTGCTCTTACTGTCATTTTATATTGTATATTTTTTATTAATTGGTTTAATACATAAATAGGCTTCCATTATAATCAATATAGTGTGTATCAAAGAGAAGTATATTGATGATCAAGTTTATTTATTAGTGCTCTATTGATATTCCTATTCTTGGTGGGCTGGATGAGCACCTTTTGAAAAAGCATAGAAAATCTTCCTTTTGGTATGATTGGTGATATTTGCTATATTGATAATTTAGTTAGGGAATGGGCTAATTATATTTGACACAAAAATTATACTTTTAAATTATCTATTTACACTTGGATGGTCATTAAAAAGGGGGTGAAAACTGTTGATGCCTTCATTAACAGGAATATCCACTATAATCCCTACTGTCCTCTTTGCAATAGTGAAAGAGAATTTATAATCATCTACACTTCAATTGCTCTTTTTTTAATGCCATTTAAAGGGTTCAATGTGTTGGACCACAACTTTTCTATTAAATCTTTCAATACTACAACTTTTAGAATATATTGTGGCCATGAAAGACTTACTAAAGTTACAAAAAAAAAAAAAAATCTACTAGTTATTCATGACACTATCTACTTTTTGTGGAAGGAAAGAAATGCAAGGAGATTTGATGATCACTTCTATATCATCTCTACAGTTCTTTAGTGTATGAAAATTTCTTTATTGATATGCAACGTGCTATTTTGGCTTGATGGGGCTAATATGACATTTGATTTTTAGGGCAATGAATCAAAACAACTTCACCAGGTGCAACTATATAGTTTAAAGCATGATTTTAAAGCTTTGTAGCTTTGTTGGTGTTATTTTGACCCTCAATTATTGAACTAAGGTAAAAGAACATTTTTGTAATGTGGTACCGTTCACCTACCACATCTCACCTACCGCTCACCTACCGTTCACCTACCGCTCACCTACCTCCCACCTACCACTCTCTT
>JXCR01069131.1:0-23535 GCA_002079205.1 Phalaenopsis hybrid cultivar
CTTGGAGAGAACTTCTAGGGATTTGCTTGGGAAGGATTGTGAGATAAGTTGTATTTTTATTTATTTTGTTTTGTAAACTTATTTTTTTATATGAAGTTCAAGTTTTGTCATATCGTTCTCATGAATTATGAGTTGTCTTCTTTATCATTCTCCGTACTTTGAGATAAGGTTTGGTGAATAATAGATTTCATTTTCTATGGTTTTAAATGTTAATAATTTGTGATGATTTGAATTGCGATCTTCATTTACCTTTCTATCTGGCCAATTGAAATGTTAAAACTGTTGAGAGACATATGTTCTTAAAAGAGATATGATATTTTAAACTTAGAGAGAATCACATTTGATTTCATGGGAGAGTATGTCATCCATGAGATTGGGTCCAAATAAATAGAGAAATATACTTTTTTAGATGTAGAATTTGAGATTTTAAGGTGATAGATTCAAATCCCCGATTTGGTCGAGTTCGTTAGAAACTAATGTGAGATTATTATCTTTAGGGTGAGGGAGTAATGGGAGCTCTAGAGTTGCAGCAGGTATCCTCCCAGCCTAAACACAGAATTAGGGACCAAAATCTAGATTAGTCAATGTTCATTATAGCACTCAGAAGAGAATAAAGAATAGGACTGCTCTTATTTGGCACAAAACAGTTTTTATAAATATATTTTCAAATCATTTTAATTTCTTCACAATCTATATGCTCATAAGAAGAATGATGCTTACTTAAACTTGAACTCTTCGTTACAAAACTTTTTTTAGAGTTAATAAATTTAATTTTGAAGTTTAGTAAATTAGTTTGGTAAACTTAGTTCTTTTAGTTACATTTCTCTTAGGATTCATTAAACCCATTATAACTTGTCTTTCTTACTTTAATTTTTATAGTTTTAATATTGTGATTTAAGTTATTATCAGTAGAATTTCCATCTTCCAAACTAATACTTGATAGTAGTAGATTAGAATTAGACAAAGGGATTTCTCACTGCACTTCTCTATGGGAATGATACTTGGATTTTTAGAGAAAGTCCTATATTACTTGAAGCGATAGGTGCACTTTCGTAGAACCACTACTATGTGGACAAATTTATATATTTTCTAACATTTTGATTTTAACTGCTAAATATAAATTGAGTCAAGTTTTTTGCCACACTTTTAAAAGAAAAATTACTGCGTGATTTCAGGACGTGTCAAGTTTTTGGCACTATTAATGGAGATTTAAATTGAATAAAACAAGCAGAAAAACAACACATAATTAGTGTGCATCATATCATTATCTGCAATCCTTTATCCTTTCTGGACGATGAAGCTCCATCGAAGTACTTTTTCCAACATCTGGCGCAAGTCAACTTCACTTGTAGTATCTGCTCATCTAGTAGATCATCATTGAGAGGGGAACCGATTGAATGTGGGTGCACTGCAAAAAAGATCTGTTAAATTCTACCCTTTAAAAGCGCAAAGGGGTACGAACGTTATATTGAATTATAATAAAGTCATCGACCACCTTGCTAAATGTTAAGAAATTATTGGTCGAGTCATCAAATATTGCAATAGATTAACTATAAAAGTAAGGGTGATCTTATGAGAGAGCATGTAATGTCTAAGTTTTGGACTATGAAATTTAAACCTAGACAGTGCTTCTCCATAGGATGACACTTTACCTCCATCAATATTAGACATTGACTCAAGTAGTAGAGTGTTTTTTCTTTACCATTATTGTTGACCTAAACTAGTAGGGCTCAAAGAGAGTCATCTAATGCCATTGTATAAAGTATAAGAAGTAATCTCGATATAGGGGCTTCCAAAATAGGTGTCATTAAGTATTGCTTAACTTCCTCAAAGGCCCGCTGACATTTCTATCCCAAATGAATTTGCCATTGTTTTCAATTAATGTCAAGAAAGGCTGACATCTACTTGAGAGATTAGAAATAAAGCATCTCAGAAATGTCAGTTTACCTTGAAAGGAATGTAGTTGTTTCAAGGTTTTAGGAGGAGGTATTTCTAAGATATCTTTAATCGTATTTTGGTTGATCTTGATTCCTTGATGACAAACAACGAGTCCTAAAAATTTCCTGGAGGTAATGTTGAAGATGCATTTTATGGATTCATTTTAATATTATATTGCCCTAATGACTTGAACACAATCCTCAAATCATACAAGTGGTCTGTTCTCTATTTGCTTTGTGGATGAGGTCATCAAATATCTTTTAAATAGCTTTTTGATTTGTTGCTCTGACATTCTTCAACCCGAATGACATTATTGTGTAGCAGAAGATCCCAATCAACATTTTGAAGGTTTTAAGAGCTGTGTCATTTTGAGCCATTTTAATTTGATTGTATCTTGATGACCCATCCAAAAAGAGAAGATCTCGTTTGTTAATGTGATGCCTGTCATTAACTCTAGTATTGGTAAAGGAAACTCATCTTTTGGACATGCTTTATTTGAATCCCTGAAGTCAACACACACATGGAATTGTCCATTTATTTTTAGTTGACACTTTGTTTGCTAACCTATGGGGTACCACTCTTCCCACAAAAAGTTAGTGTCTATTATTTAATTAACCTCGACAATGACTTTTTGCTCTATTTCAAGGCGCTTTCTTTTTGGAGCTTGTTTGACTGAGGTCATATTCCTGTCCACTCCAAGCCTGTGAACTTCAACTTTTGAAGACAATCCTGACATTTCATCATTGTTCCAGGTACACAAATCTTTGAATTCTATCAAGAATTTGATCAACTCTGTAGATTTTTCTTTGTTGAGTAGAGAACCTATGAAGGTAGGTCAGGACTGTTACTCAGTCATGAGATTGACTTCCTTCAATTCCTAAATGGGTGACTTAATTTCTTTTTTAAATTTTGGTCGAGCATTATCTATTGGAGTGTCATTAAAGTCATCATTCATATCTAGGAAATCCTCTTCGAACTTGCTTGTAACAACCATGCAAAATCCAGATCATCAACTAGTCCTATTGTACCAAACCCGAGACCTTCTTTCGAGTTAGGAGTTTGACTCTTAACTTTATATAATTTTTTAAAGTTTTTCACTTTATACTTTAACATTTATTTTGTCACACATCCCTATTGAATTAGCTTTTACACATAAGGAGAAAAATAACCAAATGACAATTCTATTAATTCATTAGAATCCATTTCCAAATTTACATGATTTTCAGAATCAGTACGAGGAGAAGTATAGTAAAACTTGATTGGCTTAAAACCAACACCCCAGACTTCCTTTATTTCTAAACTCTTGACCTTTTGAGGGTGCATCAGATTAATGGTCATGGCATGCATATAGTGGTTTATCCGTTCATACATCGATTCGTGTCAACTTTTCTCCACATCTTAGGAAATCTTAAACCGCAGCTTCTTCTATTTTATCATCATCATTTCTTCCACAAAACTTTCTTCCTTCTCAATGTTGATTGTCAGCCTAGTCCATTCAATAATCATGCTATTTCTACCTCATCCACGTTCTCAGCCTCAATCTTAGATGCATGGACCAAAAGAACCTCTATCAAATCATTATGAAGAAGTGGTAGAGATCATTGAAGCAGAGTTGAATATTATTACTCTTGTGATCCTTTTGAATGTTCCATCTCATTTGGCACAACTTATCGAGGAAAGGCAGTATTCTTTAGAGGGGCATAGTAGGTTGTGTCTTCATGGATGCCTACTTCATGAACTAAAAATGGTTGTAGATCTCCCTTGGTGTGTTCTCGTCCTTCTTGGAAATACTTAATGCACTGATGTAGAGACAAAAAAACCATGTTATGCTCGTGAATCCACGGCCAACCTAGCAAATCATTGAAAGAGGTCTCTGCCTCATTAAAATGGATCTTTATGATTGCTACTAGCAATCCAACTTTCATGAGGAGTGTAATCGATCCAAGTTCTCTTTCTCCCTTCTGATAAATCATCTTAACATTATCTTATCAGATGTAAGCTCTTGAGCATCAATATCCAAGTAAGCTAACGCCCATAGACTCATTAAATTTAGTGATGCTCCTGGATTTACCAAAACACTGAACAACACAAATCTACCGATGTTGACGAAGATGTAGAGCAGTTGGTTGTAATCAGAAGTTCCAAGCAACAAGTCCTCATTGGTGAAAGTTACCTTAGGTTGTTCCTTTAATAAGCAAACTTCCTCCAAGGATGTGTTGGCCAATTGAACTAAGCAAATTTCTAGATCAAGTCAAGCACTGACCAGAGACTCCCTCATCTCCATTGATAGGATCAAAGCGTCTTATATGCATAGTTTGGTTGGCAACCTCTTAAGATGAGCTAGTACATTATAATCTACTTATAATACCTCCAATCTTTACTTGGTTATGTATCTCTTCCACTAGCGGAGGCGAAGGCGGCTCTTTTTGAGTAACTATTTACTTTCTTTTATCTATTAAAGCCGTTGTTGAGGGTAATACCATTCCGCTCCTCAGATTCTTTCTGTGATCTCTTCTTCTTCTTCTTGCAATGTTGTGGGCAAATTTTTTTGTGCTTATTCTATATCAAAGAAATCTATGTTGATGGTGATTGGTGTTCTTTGGAACTAGATGACTGGCTCCTCACTCCCAAAGCTCTAGTAACCAGTGTCATCAATATCTTCTTTATTTTCATTAACATGTTCATCTGAGTTAATTACAATTTTAGGATCATTTTAAGAATCAAGATTGGAGTTATATGGGTCAGAGATAATTATGTTCACATGAAAGACAGTTAAAACTTAATAGAAATTGTAATCATTATATTTAAAAGACCCTGGAGGAGCAAAAAGATAATTATTCATGGTTACAGGTTCAAGGAATTTCTCCCTCTAATCCAAGATAACCAATGTAACAAAGTCAGCCTCTATCCTACCCCTCACACTATCGGCCTTTACGATCATGCCCTTCTTTGGTTGTTATGACTTCTCTGGTGAAATCTCCAACTTGGGCCTTGTAGGCTGCAGAATCTAGGTGGTAGCCTTTATTGAGGCAGTCTGAAACTTGTTAAGTATCTTCTTGGATGATCTGCTCCAAACGGTGCTATAATCATCTTTTTCTGATAACGACTCTATTAAAGTAAGTTGCTAAGACAAAATCATATTTACACAATCTCTTTCAGGTTCTTTTAAATAATCTTTCAGAATTGTTATATTCCCTTCTTTGAGATTCCTCTCAACCCAATCTCTAAAACTGAAATAGCCCTCAATGGTATGCCCAAACGTTCCATGATAAGGGCTAAAATTGGGATGATCCTTCTTATCAGCCTCCTCTGGCTTCCTTGGCTCAAGCAATCGAAACTTGGGCATCTTCATCAAATTCCTGACATCTTTGGCCCAACTTCATTCTTGAATGAATACACCCTATTCATCTTCTCTACAAATGATGGGCCTCACCTACCATCTATCTGGTATGGCCCTCTTTGGGAAGACTGTTAACTTGGCTGACCATACTGCAGTAACTGCTGCTACTGATGATGAAGTTGAATATGCTGGTATAGCTATTAGAAATTATGATTTGAATGATTGGCCTGAATCTTCGTTGACTGATTTCCTTTGTCGACTCTTGTTACTATCCCTAATTTCTTCTCAAATACTATAGCTGATCTAGACCTGTCAGCCTTTTGTTGGGACTCCATGTGCTTGACTTCTTTTTGTAGGCTGTTGCCTTTTCTTAGCTACNCGTTCATACATCGATTCGTGTCAACTTTTCTCCACATCTTAGGAAATCTTAAACCGCAGCTTCTTCTATTTTATCATCATCATTTCTTCCACAAAACTTTCTTCCTTCTCAATGTTGATTGTCAGCCTAGTCCATTCAATAATCATGCTATTTCTACCTCATCCACGTTCTCAGCCTCAATCTTAGATGCATGGACCAAAAGAACCTCTATCAAATCATTATGAAGAAGTGGTAGAGATCATTGAAGCAGAGTTGAATATTATTACTCTTGTGATCCTTTTGAATGTTCCATCTCATTTGGCACAACTTATCGAGGAAAGGCAGTATTCTTNAGACCAAAATCTGGATTAGTGGATGTTCATTATAGCACTCAGAAGAGAATAAAGAATAGGATTGCTCTTATTTGGCACAAAACAGTTTTTATAAATATATTTTCAAATGATTTTAATTTCTTCACAATCTATATGCTCATAAGAAGAATGATGCTTACTTAAACTTGAACTCTTCGTTACAAAACTTTTTTTAGAGTTAATAAATTTAATTTTGAAGTTTTGTAAATTAGTTTGGTAAACTTAGTTCTTTTAGTTACATTTCTCTTAGAATTCATTAAACCCATTATAACTTGTCTTTCTTACTTTAATTTTTATAGTTTTAATATTGTGATTTAAGTTATTATCAGTAGAATTTCCATCTTCCAAACTAATACTTGATAGTAGTAGATTAGAATTAGACAAAGGGATTTCTTACTGCACTTCTCTATGGGAATGATACTTGGATTTTTAGAGAAAGTCCTATATTACTTGAAGCGATATGTGCACTTTCGTAGAACCACTACTATGTGGACAAATTTATATATTTTCTAACATTTTGATTTTAACTGCTAAATATAAATTGAGTCAAGTTTTTTGCCACACTTTTAAAAGAAAAATTACTGCGTGATTTCAGGACGTGTCAAGTTTTTGGCACTATTAATGGAGATTTAAATTGAATAAAACAAGCAGAAAAACAACACATAATTAGTGTGCATCATATCATTATCTGCAATCCTTTATCCTTTCTGGACGATGAAGCTCCATCGAAGTACTTTTTCCAACATCTGGCGCAAGTCAACTTCACTTGTAGTATCTGCTCATCTAGTAGATCATCATTGAGAGGGGAACCGATTGAATGTGGGTGCACTGCAAAAAAGATCTGTTAAATTCTGCCCTTTAAAAGAGCAAAGGGGTACGAACGTTATATTGAATTATAATAAAGTCATCGGCCACCTTGCTAAATGTTAAGAAATTATTGGTCGAGTCATCAAATATTGCAATAGATTAACTATAAAAGTAAGGGTGATCTTATGAGAGAGCATGTAATGTCTAAGTTTTGGACTATGAAATTTAAACCTAGACAGTGCTTCTCCATAGGATGACACTTTACCTCCATCAATATTAGACATTGACTCAAGTAGTAGAGTGTTTTTTCTTTACCATTATTGTTGACCTAAACTAGTAGGGCTCAAAGAGAGTCATCTAATGCCATTGTATAAAGTATAAGAAGTAATCTCGATATAGGGGCTTCCAAAATAGGTGTCATTAAGTATTGCTTAACTTCCTCAAAGGCCCGCTGACATTTCTATCCCAAATGAATTTGCCATTGTTTTCAATTAATGTCAAGAAAGGCTGACATCTACTTGAGAGATTAGAAATAAAGCATCTCAGAAATGTCAGTTTACCTTGAAAGGAATGTAGTTGTTTCAAGGTTTTAGGAGGAGGTATTTCTAAGATATCTTTAATCGTATTTTGGTTGATCTTGATTCCTTGATGACAAACAACGAGTCCTAAAAAATTCCTGGAGGTAATGTTGAAGATGCATTTTATGGATTCATTTTAATATTATATTGCCCTAATGACTTGAACACAATCCTCAAATCATACAAGTGGTCTGTTCTCTATTTGCTTTGTGGATGAGGTCATCAAATATCTTTTAAATAGCTTTTTGATTTGTTGCTCTGACATTCTTCAACCCGAATGGCATTATTGTGTAGCAGAAGATCCCAATCAACATTTTGAAGGTTTTAAGAGCTGTGTCATTTTGAGCCATTTTAATTTGATTGTATCTTGATGACCCATCCAAAAAGAGAAGATCTCATTTGTTAATGTGATGCCTGTCATTAACTCTAGTATTGGTAAAGGAAACTCATCTTTTGGACATGCTTTATTTGAATCCCTGAAGTCAACACACACATGGAATTGTCCATTTATTTTTAGTTGACACTTTGTTGGCTAACCTATGGGGTACCACTCTTCCCACAAAAAGTTAGTGTCTATTATTTAATTAACCTCGACAATGACTTGTTTCTCTATTTCAAGGCGCTTTCTTTTTGGAGCTTCTTTGACTGAGGTCATATTCCTGTCCACTCCAAGCCTGTGAACTTCAACTTTTGAAGACAATCCTGGCATTTCATCATTGTTCCAGGTACACAAATCTTTGAATTCTAGCAAGAATTTGATCAACTCTGTAGATTTTTCTTTGTTGAGTAGAGAACTTATGAAGGTAGGTCAGGACTGTTACTCAGTCATGAGATTGACTTCCTTCAATTCCTAAAAGGGTGACTTAATTTCTTTTTCAAATTTTGGTCAAGCATCATCTATTGGAGTATCATTAAAGTCATCATTCATATCTAGGAAATCCTCTTCGAACTTGCTTGTAACAACCATGCAAAATCCAGAATCATCAACTAGTCCTATTGTACCAAACCCGAGACCTTCTTTCGAGTTAGAAGTTTGACTCTTAACTTTATATAATTTTTTAAAGTTTTTCACTTTATACTTTAACATTTATTTTGTCACACATCCCTGTTGAATTAGCTTTTACACATAAGGAGAAAAATAACCAAATGACAATTCTATTAATTCATTAGAATCTATTTCCAAATTTACATGATTTTTAGAATCAGTACTAGGAGAAGTATAGTAAAACTTGATTGGCTTAAAACCAACACCCCAGACTTCCTTTATTTCTAAACTCTTGACCTTTTGAGGGTGCATCAGATTAATGGTCATGGCATGCATATAGTGGTTTATCTGTTCATACATCGATTCGTGTCAACTTTTCTCCACATCTTAGGAAATCTTAAACTGCGGCTTCTTCTATTTTATCATCATCATTTCTTCCACAAAACTTTCTTCCTTCTCAATGTTGATTGTCAGCCTAGTCCATTCAACAATCATGCTGTTTCTACCTCATCCACGTTCTCAGCCTCAATCTTAGATGCATGGACCAAAAGAACGTCTATCAAATCATTATGAAGAAGTGGTAGAGATCATTGAAGCAGAGTTGAATCTTATTACTCTTGTGATCCTTTTGAATGTTCCATCTCATTTGGCACAACTTATCGAGGAAAGGCAGTCTTCTTTAGAGGGGAATAGTAGGTTGTGTCTTCATGGATGCCTACTTCATGAACTAAAAATGGTTGTAGATCTCCCTTGATGTGTTCTCATCCTTCTTGGTAATACTTAATGCACTGATGTAGAGACAAAAAAACCATGTTATGCTCGTGAATCCACGGCCAACCTAGCAAATCATTGAAAGAGGTCTCTGCCTCATAAAAATGGATCTTTATGATTGCTACTAGCAATCCAACTTTCATGAGGAGTGTAATCGATCCAAGTTCTCTTTCTCCCTTCTGATAAATCATCTTAACATTATCTTATCAGATGTAAGCTCTTGAGCATCAATATCCAAGTAAGCTAACGCCCATAGACTCATTAAATTTAGTGATGCTCCTGGATTTACCAAAACACTGAACAACACAAATCTACCGATGTTGACGAAGATGTAGAGCGGTTGGTTGTAATCAGAAGTTTCAAGCAACAAGTCCTCATTGGTGAAAGTTACCTCAGGTTGTTCCTTTAATAAACAAACTTCCTCCAAGGATGTGTTGGCCAATTGAACTAAGCAAATTTCTAGATCAAGTCAAGCACTGACTAGAGACTCCCTCATCTCCATTGAAAGGATCAAAGCGTCTTAGATGCATAGTTTGGTTGGCAACCTCTTAAGATGAGCTAGTACATTATAATCTACTTATAATACCTCCAATCTTTACTTGGTTATGTATCTCTTCCACTAGCGAGGCGGCTCTTCTTGAGTAACTATTTACTTTCCTTTATCTATTAAAGCCGTTGTTTTCTGCTCCTCAGATTCATTCTGTGATCTCTTCTTCTTCTTCTTGCAATGTTGTGGGCAAATTTTTTTGTGCTTATTCTATGTCAAAGAAATCTATGTTGATGGTGATTGGTGTTCTTTGGAACTAGATGACTGGCTCCTCACTCCCAAAGCTCTAGTAACCAGTGTCATCAATATCTTCTTTATTTTCATTAACATGTTCATCTGAGTTAATTACAATTTTAGGATCATTTTAAGAATCAAGATTGGAGTTATATGGGTCAGAGATAATTATGTTCACATGAAAAACAGTTAAAACTTAATAGAAATTGTAATCATTATATTTAAAAGACCCTGGAGGAGTAAAAAGATAATTTTTCATGGTTACAGGTTCAAGGAATTTCTCCCTCTAATCCAAGATAACCAATGTAACAAAGTCAACCTCTATCCTACCCCTCACACTATCGGCCTTTACGATCATGCCCTTCTTTGGTTGTTATGACTTCTCTGATGAAATCTCCAACTTGGGCCTTGTAGGCTGCAGAATCTAGGTGGTAGCCTTTATTGAGGCAGTCTGAAACTTGTTAAGTATCTTCTTGGATGATCTGCTCCAAACGGTGCTATAATCATCTTTTTCTGATAACGACTCTATTAAAGTAAGTTGCTAAGACAAAATCATATTTACACAATCTCTTTCAGGTTCTTTTAAATAATCTTTCAGGATTGTTATATTCCCTTCTTTGAGATTCCTCTCAACCTAATCTCTGAAACTGAAATAGCCCTCAATGGTATGCCCAAACGTTCCATGATAAGGGCTAAAATTGGGATGATCCTTCTTATCAGCCTCCTCTGGCTTCCTTGGCTCAAGCAATCGAAACTTGGGCATCTTCATCAAATTCCTGACATCTTTGGCCCAACTTCATTCTTGAAGGAATACACCCTATTCATCTTCTCTACAAACGATGGGCCTCACCTACCATCTATCTGGTATGGCCCTCTTTGGGAAGATTGTTAACTTTGCTGACCATACTGCTGTAACTGCTGCTACTGATGATGAAATTGAATATGCTGGTATAGCTATTAGAAATTATGATTAGAATGATTGGTCTGAATCTTCATTGACTGATTTCCTTTGTCGACTCTTGTTACTATCCCTAATTTCTTCTAAAAAACTATAGCTAATCTCGACCTGTCAGCCTTTTGTTGGGACTCCATGTGCTTGACTTCTTTTTGTAGGCTGTTGCCTTTTCTTAGCTACTTGTCAAATGACTTGATTGTGAGTCTCTTAAGCATTAAAGCAACTAGTCCATGAAATATCTTGAGTAGAATCTCAATTGAATGTTGTTCCCGTAGTTGGGGCTCACATTTAATTTTTAATTTTTTCCACCTCAAGATGAAATCCACCATGGTCTCGTTAGACTTTTGTCTTTCCACTATGAGATACCCTATGGTGACGTGATGCTGTGCTCCAGCAAATCTCTTCATGAATAAGTTATCCAAATAAGTAAAAGTGTTCACTAATATGTTAGTCAACTTGGCATACCAATCAAATGTTATCCCTAACAAGCTATTAACAAACTTACAAAATAGAAAGACTTCATTTTCTCCGGCATTACAACAAATGGCTCAGAAATGGGGTATATGCTATCTAAGATTTTTTGGTCTCTTCAAATGTCTTGAAATTTGGTGACAAAAAGCCATTGTGGTAGGGTGCAACATTGAACTCCTCCGGGTAAGGTCTACTCTTTAAAATTTATGCACACACTTAGAATGGGCTAACACATTCCAAACTTGTTGTTTGATCATCTGCTTCATATCATTCTCTGGTATTATACTCTACGAGGAATCGTTATTCTTCTTATCATCTATGTTGGTGAAAGCAAATTCTATCCTTTCATCTGTAATTTGAAAAATCTCTTACCAGTTGACCTCTTGAGAAACTAATTGTTGTGGCTGGGATTGTCCATCTAGCCATGGCGGCCATGGTGGTGGTCATCTCTTCCATCCTTCTCTCCATTCAGACAATTTGTTCATCTCTTAGCTAAACAACCTTTGCAGATCATCTGCAATGCTCTCCTCAATAGAGAGTGGAGCTTTGTGCGTGGATACAGTGGCCCTTGTCTTGACAACATTAATATTTATAAACTTCTCATCAAGATAATCGTTAAAATCTAAATTTTCTTTATCGATAGTCACCCTATGTTCTTTGTAAACTAGAAAATCTCAATTCTAAGCTTTTCAAATTTTTATTACATAATCCTTCCTTGAATTATCTTGAGAACTAGAGGACTCTATTGAGCATCCTCTCTCTGCACATCAGACACGATAACAATAGCTGCAACAACATTCGATACTTCGGCTCCTTGCTTCATTCCAAAAACTTGACCGGTTGGCTCTTCAAACATTATTGGTGTGGCAATCTTGTGCATCCATACCATCTTCTTTAATATTGATGCTTTGAGATAGAGTGTCTCGATGGATACATCGGTACGTCGAAAAGAGGATTGCTCCCCACGGCGTGGACTAAGTACATCATTGACTGACTTCATCCCCATTTCTTTCTTCAGAACATCTTTATGAACAATGAAAGGAAGTATTCTTGAATCCAGACTTGACTTGATCGGTCGACATCTTACATGCCCTGGAGCAACGACAGTGGTATCTGAAACAGTGCTGCCTTGGCTTCCATGGTAGAATCTGAGAGGAATATAAGCTGGCAGAACTTTAACTCTTATTAGGACTGAGGGGCAGATCTTACATCTTTCAAAATCTATTTCTTCATTCAAGATGATATCGTGCATCCATCCCACTTGAGTAACTAAGCGACTGAACACCCTTCCTTAGCAGTCAATCTTTCAAATGTTGTACGGACTCTGTTAATAGGAGTGGGCCTCTCCCTTTCCTCACGATGACCATAGTGTAATGCCAGAGTAGCGGCAATCCTATAAATGCTCTCAAATCTAGTGTTATGCATTAATGGATAAAACTTACTCTCTAGAGGGAGTGTGGAAGTCTCAGATAGTCCGAGTTTCTCTTGGTAAAGAATCTCATCAACAGAAGTTATCTCTGCAATCTAGGCATTAGCAACCCTCCACATCCTTTGGCTACAGTTACTTTATTGTGGTCTGGTTAACAACACCGTCTTCAACTAAAACCAATCTGAAATACTGATGACGGGGTAGTAAATCCCTCAAACGGCTCTTATTCAATCATCACTTCCTTTTCCTTTCTCTTGACGAATGATACGGTAGGAATGAAAACAGTAAATCCGGCAGAGGTCGGTGTAACTACTCTCAAGAGAACGAGCACATGAATGGAAAACTTAACGGATGTTAAGGCATTGACAATCTTTACCTTCTTTCAAGAAGCAAAATCCAGGGGGCAGTTTAAGATGAACTCAACAGACATTTCTTGTACTTTTGCAGCGGCAACCTTCACGATTACAATTAAGATTTTTCCAATCACAACCTGTAGTTCGTCAAATTTGTCTCTAAACTTAATTATGGGGGCGACATTGCGGACATCGCGATAGGTCAGCAAGTTGTAGGAGAAGGTGAGAGTTGGGAATGCCATCGCAGTAGCTCCAAAAGCAAAATTTTGAGGGTTAGTATTTGGCCAATTCCTCTCAACTTTAGGGTGAGCACTAAAAATTGACAAGGGATCGTTCATGTGGATTAGACACACATTTCTTATTTTTATTCAATTTTATTTTGTGAAGGCTTTACAATTTAATTTAAGCTTATCGTTCGTAATGAAAATTAAATGTCAGAGGATTTAATTAAATTAAGCGAAAGATTAAAAGATGCAATTACTTGGCTCTATTTGCAAAATAGCAAACCAAATTTGAAAAGTATGAGGAAAAGGGTGTAGTTTAAGACCCAATGACAAACTGACCTCACAACGTGCATCACCCAGGTGAAACTAGTTCACCAACACACCTATTGGGGGTTTGAGCCCACACAAAATTAAAAGCCCTAAAGGATTCTTGAACCTCTCTGTTTAAAGGTGATTAAACAGATGTCTCTGATGTCCAAAAGAGCTGATCATTCTTACCCAAAAAAGAAATGGGTGAAGCAAGTCAACGAAAGGATGGTAATCTGGTCCATGAGGGACATGGATACATTACTAGTGTTTGAAGGCAAAACCTCCTGATCAAGATGGAGAGAGAAACTAATCCCTAGCAGAGCCACAAGAATTTATCGGCACTAAATTAGAAATTGTCAGTCACTGGAATGGATATCCTTATGCCCGATTTTGAGAGATGTTTAATTTAATTTATATATATAAGTTAGAAAAAGTAATATTTCAATTTTTAAATATTTAAGACCAAACCAATCTCATATTTACAATATTTTAAATGACTGAGAATAACACCGCAAGCAATATATCCATCTTGAAGGACAGATACACTGCTTGTGGTGGTGCTCGATTAAATAAACTTTAAAATTTATGACATCCATTTTAGTCTGTGAAAAGCCATGTTATTTATACTGTCCAACAATTTCCCCTATCTAATATGAAGATTTAGAGAGGGTTTATATTAAAATAGGTTCTTAAAGTTTCCTATAAGGGCAAACACATATAGTTAGTTACGTCATGATAACCAAAGTCAACTAAGAAAACTATTGATTTAGACAAGGAAATATTGTCTTCAAAGAATTCAAAAGAATAGGACTTTTCAAAGAATAAACAAAGATGTGTGAAATGAGAATGACTGAAATTTAGAACATTGATTTTGGGAATACGCAAGGAGATAAAATAGGGGTTGTAACGGATTCTGAGAAGAACCTCAGTGACTTCCCAAGCTATCATATGGTTTGGCTTCAATTTTGGAGAGATACAATTAAATGTTTCATCCAACCAATTATATCTATTTAGGGCATACATTCGTATGACCCAATCATATAAATAGCCCGAGAGAAGAGAGGATTTATGTTGTAAAGAATAAAAACCTTGGAAACCTAAAAAGAGTTAGGGCTTAATTTGCACAAAGTTATTTTGCAAAAGCCTAATAACAAAGTGAGGACAATGTTGCATAAGAAAACAACCTCAAATTCCTATGGCTTGTTATTTAATTCTAGGGAAAAGATGTTCTATTGTGGATCCTCGTGTTATTGCAGGTCCTCATGCTGTTGTAGATTGCAATCCACAAAGTTAGCTCCAAGCTCCTTGATGAAGTAGCAGTCATAGAGTCTAAGGTTCAAAGGTTTTACTGGATGTTTTAAGCATATTCAAACATTATGGAGGGGGGTGGGGGAAAAGTTATTAAAGCTACACTGATTAGAATCTCATGATTCCCTCATTCTAGTACCACTATTTTCTTTTCAACTTACTTTGTCTAAATGAGTTTTTAAGCTCATTTAAACTTGGGAGATTGATCCCGATTTTTTATATGTAAGGATTTATGAAGTTGACACCGCTACAGCGCCAAAAACTTGATCCTTGAATGAAAAGTAAGTTGTGTAAAATGTATATAATTATAGGCAATTAATATTGAGATTCTACGCAAGTATACATATTGTTATCAAGTAATAAAAAACTTTCTATTTAAGTCCTAAATATCGATCCCACGCGGAAGGTGTAAATTGACAATGATAATTTTTACTAGGAAATTTATAGAAAATCAAACGTAATCACTGTCACTAATTTCAAATGTTGAGATGTTATCAAACCTAAAATACTTAGTTATTATCAAAACATAAATACAAAGTTTAAAAAGTAAAAACTAATCTACTAACTATGTTTATGTAATGAAAATTTCTAATGGGAAAAAGCATCCTTCCCACTACAATACGTTCTGGTGAAATGAGATGAGAAATTTTTTTATAATATGTATTGTGCCAAATAGGAGAAATTATAATTCTCTACCCCTATACAGTGCATAGAAAATCATTTTCTAATCTTAGGTTTACTCCCTAAATTTGTAGCTAGGCTAGGAGGATACTGGCTCCCACTTCCCTTCACCTGAAGGCTCTCTCTCACTTTAGCTTTTAAACACTGAGACCGAATTGGGGATTTTAGTCTGTCACCCTAACGATTCTCCAATTCTACACCCAACAGAGAATATTTCCCTATTTATTTGTACTTAATTCCATGAACGAATCTCTCCTCAATGAATCAAATGTGATCATCACTCTGTTGTAAAGCTTATACTCCATTTCCCGGATCATATGTTTCACAACATATTTTAATAGTACGATTGGCTAGATTGAAACGTAAATTTAGTTCAGAGTTGAAAAATCATCACAATTTATTTTATATTTTAATATTGCCACATCATATTATCTCTTCATTTTAACATATCTCAGATTAGGGAGAAAGATAGAGGGAACTACTTAGATTTCATGAGAAAGACACAACAAAACACAAATTTCATATATAAAAGAAAGTTCATACAACAGACTTCATGAGAAAGATACAACAAAACACAAATTTCATATATAAAAGAAAGTTCATACAATAACATTAGAAAGATACAACAAAACACAAATTTTATATATAAAAGAAAGTTCATACAACAATAATAAACTAGAACTTATTTGAATCTCTTTATCAAAGCAAACCCCTTTTAGCCTTTCATTAGAAATGCAGGAAGAAGATATCTCTTACTTTTCTCCTTCTCCAACACTCTTACATAAAGTTTCACACTAAATCTCACCACACAAACTCTAAACTATGAAAGAAAAATCACTAGTGGACTATAATAAAGCGGTGGGATTAAGATGGATTATGAAAAATGGCAAAAATGGAGCGTGGTGGAACATTTTTGGAGTGAAAATGAGTCCATTTCTTGATGAATTTTGGCCCCAAATAAAGCCCAAAGTTTGTTCTCGAAAAGGTGCCTCCAAATACTCTTCAAAAACCATCCAAATACATCGAACCTTCTAAAACCAGGTGTTGAACCGCCTTTGGCGCCATCAGCGCTAGTCTAGCGCCGTTGCACTGAGTAAAAATTTCATCTATTTTGTTATTCAGCACCGTTGGTGCTGCCCTTAGCCCGGTCGACGCTGAGTAGTTCTTCAAAAACGTAATTTTCATTCTAAATTCCATCCTTTTTGCTTTCTTTCTATTTGAAGTCCTTAAAATCAACAACCTGCAAGAAAAAATCAAAAAACCTTCCATTAAGGTGCAATATCATCAAAAATAAGTATAAAACATGGGTCTAAAAATGCATATATTTTTGGTGTATCAAAATCCCCTAAACTTACATGTTACTTGTCCTCAAGTAACTCCACTACTAAATAAAAATATGACTAATGGTAAATAATTTTACATCTAGACTTCCATATTTAAATTCTCTAAACATAATAGTATAACTTGAGAAAAATTCAAAACACTCTAGTTAATACTAAAGGTACTAGGATATTCAGTAATTAAGTCTAAGATTTTTGTTCTTCTATTTGTTTAAAGAAAAATTGCAATTTGTCATACTAAAGTCACTTAGAAAATTCATGTGAAGAAAAACTTCATAAAACTTTATTAATCATTAGCTAATACTCAAATAAAAAGTTTAGAAAACATGTCCAAGACTTTTTTCTTGAGTTAATTAAGTGAAGCCAATTTTTAATTAGACATCTCCTCAAGCTTCTCCCCACATCTTTTTTCTTTTTTCTTTACTTTTCAGGGTCATTTTTAATCCCCTTTTTCTTTTCTTTCCTCTTCATTTTTTTTATGTAAGTGAGGATTACTATATTTAGATAACCTTTAATAATTTTGAACTTCACTATCTTCTTATTAAAATTAAAAAAAATTTCATTTTTTCACTTAACAAATTTATATTAACTTAAAAATTACACAAAGTTTAATTCTTTTCTTTTTACATGAATCTTTTAAGATTTTGAATACTTCAAAAATACAAATTACCTTTACTTAAAATAGAAAAACATAGTCTTATTCTCTTATACCAAATATATTAGCCTCTAGAATTAACCTTTACTATTGAAAAGTTTTTACTTAAATTTACTATATATTTAGAAACATTAATATAGTTATCCAAAGTGAACCCCTAATACTAAAGGTCATGTTATATTTAAAATTTTTGAAAATATAGTTAAGCGAGTACAAATAAAATTAAGTTCTCTTTTCCTTTTTAGAATAATTTTTCTCCTCCCTCAAACTTAGATTTTTTAAAAAGATTTATATGAAAAACTTTAAAAATTAAAGGGTAAATGAAATTATTAAATACATAAAAAAAATTCATACCTGTTGAAGATTCTGATTTTTTCAAATAAATTCAGAAATAATGCAGGTGCTAATATGAAGAACTATAAGGCTTAAAACATTAAATTGCACATAATATATATAAAATTTGCTCAGAAAGGGTTAATTACAATACATATAACAAAGTGCTGAAACTAATAACAGAACTCAACTAAATTCTAAAAATGAAAATTGTTTTACACATTACAACATAGCAACAGAGTCTCAACAATATCACAAAACGAACAATACAATCACAAAGTACAACACAACACAAACAAGCAAACAAACAAAAAGATCACTAGTCATCATCTTCTTCATCATTAACATCTAAATTTTGCTGTTGTTATGGAGTATAAACAGGGTGAATAGGGAATTAAACTATAGGATCACCCCTCAGGTATACTAAAGGTCTGTTTAGGGCAGCTGCGGCTTATCCTGATAATCTACTGTTGGGCAGCTGATATGGATAATCTGGCTAGCTATTTTGTTAGTCCATTTTAAGAGCAGCATATTCTAGAGAAATGACAAATCTGCCCCTGTTGTTGATAAACTGTTGAGCTATTTGGTTCGTGCATTTGGTAAACAACTTATTCGCAATTTTTTTCTTAACTTAATAATATATGTAGCAGAATAAGTTATTTTATCAAAAAAATTAAAGATCAAATGTTAAGACATGACAATACAAATAAGTAAAAATACATTTATATAACTCAAATGGATCTAATCACATCAAATGAGCAAATTAATGCATACAAAAGTAAAATGCACCTCCACATACTAATGTGGACGACGATGAGATCCAAAAAAAAAAAGAAATAACACGTCAGAATGATAAGGAAAAAAATTATAACATTGACTTTAAAATGTAGCAGCAAATCACGACACATGTAGCCCAACTCTGACACTCTAGAACTCTGAGCAAAAATGTCTGACTGGGATGCAGTAGGAATGGAAGCACTCGAACTAGATGCAGTGTTTTGAAATTTTGATATCGACGAACTCTAAGCAGCGGTGCTCAGTTCGGATATCATAGAAACATACTCCTTGTCGGCCCATCTCAAGAATTTGCAGTCCTGTCATTGTGCCCACCGTGGGCACCTGTAAAATTGCCTCCCGAAGCTATGTTCCTGGCGTGACGTGAGTAGCAAGGATGGTAGACCGCACTGAAACATCACTTTCACGTACTTGACTAAATATCAGTAACTCATCTTCTTGCAGCTATTAAAAATAGAATAGATCAGTCTAAAAAATTAAGAAATTAAAAAAAATTTTACTTACCAAGTTATGGAGGCAGCGGTTTCCGACAACAAATTTTTTGTAGGTTCAACAAATTTTCAGTAAATTAGCATTTAAAGGTTATAGATTCCTTCCTAATGAGGTGTAATCCTGTTACCCGGAAGCAGGAAATCTTTGAGGAAATAAAACATCTACATAATCCCAGCAAGCATAAAGTAAGGAGCCATGGGCCTCCATAGCTAATTATACGAGCACTGAATGGTAACTCCAAAAAATGCCACCAAAGCATTTGACTAGAATAAGAAGGGAAGCAAAAACATCCAGCAAACCCAAAGTACAGTTTAAACCCCAAGGAAACCTCCAACTTATATATGTATGTATGTATATATTTCCTCTTCTCCTAGTTCTAATAGAGCTAGAAGAAGGAGGGGGGGCATCCTCCAAAGAGGATGAAGAGGAGATTAGGTTCTTTAATTCTAGAGGCATTTTCTTCTTTTTAGTTTTTTGGACTTGCCAACCAGCTTCAAGGTTCCTGGCTAATTACAAAATCAAAGGGTCCTCCTCTAGTAGCTCAATAACTGTTGTCTCTTAATCAGCAAGAAGTGTAGAAAGATCAGTACAGAGAGTTTGTTCAATTTGAGTAGAATGTGGCTTAAGGTGGAGGTGCTCAGTTGGTGATTCATGATTAGATTGGGGATTGGGTACCACACTCTCTTGTACCAATCCACTTCTATTAGTTAATGAATCTAATCTGTTGGAATGTTAGGGGACTTCCCTGGCTTTGAGCTTCATATAAATAGTAACAAAAAAAATTTGGCTTCTTTGCAGAAAGGAAGTCTTATGCACTGTTCTTAAAGAAGGAGACCAATTCATCCATTTGCAGCTTAACTTCAGTTACTATCAGGGCTTTGTTACCTTCATTTATGCTGGCTGTTCAACTACTGCAAGACTGGACCTATGGCAACAATTACAAGAGCTCAGTACCTCTATAAGGAATTTCTGGTTAGTTGAGGGTGATTTCAACAACCTCTCTTCACCTAGTGAGAAGAAGGGTGGGAGATCTCTTGATATTAATCTAATTAACACATTCAATGACAACATTCAGTCTACTGGTCTTTTTGATTTGGGGTTCACAGGCCCTAAATTTACTTGGAGAAGGGGGAAGATCTGGGAGAGGTTTGATAGATTTCTGGTAAGTGCATATGGTTTAGAGAGTTCCTACATACTTCTGTCCAACACTTGGCTATGAGTGGGTCTGATCATAGACCCTTACTTATTCAAATATCTTCATCCTCTTCTAAAACTAAAGCCAAATTTAGATATTTGAACATGTCGTCAATGCATGGGGATTTTATTAATCAAGTAGCAAAGGCCAAGACTGATGTCCACCATCACATTCCAAGTATCAAGCTTTGGATGTTACATAAAAAAGTCAGCAAACATCTCACAAATTGGAACTGGAAGGAGGTGGGGAACATTGATAAGAAAGTCTTTGAAGCTGAACAAAATGTTTTGCTTTTAGAATAGCTCTTATCTTCTGACATGGGGTCTGAAATGGACCTCCAGTCAGCCAATGATAACTTATTAGACCTGATCAACATGCAAGAGGCTCTCTATGCTCAAAAGGTAAATAAAACCAGGTTTTGTGAGGGTGACAAAAACTCTAAATATTATCTTGCTTGCATTAATTATAGGAGGAAAATCAATACAATTCACAAAATCCTTTCTCAGGAGGGTCACTGGATTACCAATGCTGAGGGAATTGCAAAAGATGCTGTACATTATTTCCAAAAATTGTTCAGGAAAAATTCAATTTCCCACTCAACCATCAATGAAACACTGTTTGATAAGGAAAGGGAATTTACTAATAGTCTATCCCTTACTAACATTCCTGATGAAAATGAAATTTGGGTAGATCTAAAATCCATAGACAGCATAAAGGTGGCTGGTCCTGATGGATTCTCTGCTGACTTCTACAAAAAGGCCTGGCATACAGTGAAGGGTGAGGTTATTGCCACTGTCCAAAGTTTTTTCTGGGGGGCTGACCTCCCCAAATACTTCTCTTCTTCAACCATTACAGTTGTCCCAAAGGATAAAACTCCTTGCAAGTGGGAGGATTTCAGACCCATTAGTCTCACTTCTGTCATTTCTAAGATAATCAGAAAAGTCTTGCTCCAGAGATTACAACCCCACCTAAACAAGCTCATTTGCAGGAATCAGTCTACTTTCATCAGGGATAGAAGCATTGTTGATAATGTGCTCTTGGCCCAAGAATTGGTACTGTACTTGGACAGAATCACTAGAGGAGGCAACTTAATTTTCAAATTAGATATCAAAAAGGCTTATGGTACTATAAGCCGGAGTTTCATTGAACAGGTTCTGATTGCTAGAGGTTTCTCACCCTCCTTTGTCTCTCTTTTCAACAGATGGCTGTCCAATAATTTCCATTCAATCATCATCAATGGATCCCCTCATGGGTTTTTCAGTGCTTCTAGAGGTATAAAACAAGGTGACCCCCTTTCCCCTACTATCTTTATCTTTGCTTTTGACTACTTATCAAGAAGTTTGAATGAGTTGGCATCCAAGAAACCCCATTCTCTTTATAGTCACAGATCTTCCACATTAATTAATCATTTGGCCTTTGTTGATGACATCATAATCTTTACAAAAGCTTCCAAAGCTGTTGTCAAACTATTAATGCAGAATCTAGAGACCTTTCACGATGTTTCTGGAATGAAATTTAATAAACAGAAGTGCATCTCCATCTTCAGTAAGCAGTGAAATATTGAGTTAAAGTCCTGGGTTACTGGTTTCACTGGTTTCAAAAACAGTTACCTTCCTATGAAATATCTGNCAAAACTCTGAGCAAAAATGTCTGACTGGGATGCAGTAGGAATGGAAGCACTTGAACTAGATGCAGTGTTTTGAAATTTTGATATCGACGAACTCTAAGCAGCGGTGCTCAGTTCGAATATCATAGAAACATACTCCTTGTCGGCCTATCTCAAGAATTTGCAGTCCTGTCGTTGTGCCCATCGTGGGCACCTATAAAATTGCCTCCCGAAGCTATGTTCCTGGCGTGACGTGAGTAGCAAGGATGGTATACCGCACTGAAACATCACTTTCACGTACTTGACTAAATAACAGTAACTCATCTTCTTGCAGTTATTAAAAATAGAATAGATCAGTCTAAAAATCTAAGAAATTTAAAAAAATTATACTTACCAAGTTATGGAGGCAGCGGTTTCCGACAACAAATTTTTTGTAGGTTCAACAAATTTTCAAAAAATTTGCATTTAAAGGTTATAGATTCCTTCCTAATGAGGTGTAATCCTGTTACCTGGAAGCAGGAAATCTTTGAGGAAATAAAACATCTACATAATCCCAGCAAGCATAAAGTAAGGAGCCATGGGCCTCCATAGCTAATTATACGAGCACTGAATGGTAACTCCAAAAAATGCCACCAAAGCATTTGACTAGAATAAGAAGGGAAGCAAAAACATCCAGCAAACCCAAAGTACAGTTTAAACCCCAAGGAAACCTTCAACTTATATATGTATGTATGTATCTATATATATATATATATATATGTATATCCTCTTCTCCTAGTTCTAATAGAGCTAGAAGAAGGAGGGGGGGCATCCTCCAAAGAGGATGAAGAGGAGATTAGGTTCTTTAATTCCAGAGGCATTTTCTTCTTTTTAGTTTTTTGGACTTGCCAACCAGCTTCAAGGTTCCTGGCTAATTACAAAATCAAAGGGTCCTCCTCTAGTAGCTCAATAACTGTTGTCTCTTGATCAGCAGGAAGTGTAAAAAGATCAGTACAGAGAGTTTGTTCAATTTGAGTAGAATGTGGCATAAGGTGGAGGTGCTGAGTTGGTGATTCATGATTAGATTGGGGATTGGGTACCACACTCTCTTGTACCAATCCACTTCTATTGGTTAATGAATCTAATCTGTTGGAATGTTAGTGGACTTCCCTGGCTTTGAGCTTCATATAAATACTAACAGAAAAAATTTGGCTTCTTTGCAGAAAGGAAGTCTTATGCACTGTTCTTAAAGAAGGAGACCAATTCATCCATTTGCAGCTTAACTTCAGTTACTATCAGGGCTTTGCTACCTTCATTTATGCTGGCTGTACAACTACTGCAAGACTGGACCTATGGCAACAATTACAAGAGCTCAGTACCTCTATAAGGGATTTCTGGTTAGTTGAGGGTGATTTCAACAGCCTCTCTTCACCTAGTGAGAAGAAGGGTGGGAGATCTCTTGATATTAATCTAATTAACAC
>JXCR01069131.1:25138-35838 GCA_002079205.1 Phalaenopsis hybrid cultivar
CAATAACTCAGTCCAAACTTTTTGAGAGAAACTACTTTTAAAGAAGAGGTGATCTAAAGTCTCCTCTTCCTCGTGGCACAAAAGACAGCAAGAAGGTCCCCTCAACCCTGTTATTTTCAAGATATCATCAGTTGGGAGCATAGAATGCCATAATCTCCAGCTGAAGAAGGACATAGAAGTAGTCAGATGTTTCCCCCAAACATCAGTACCTCAATGACCAAAAGGCCATTGAAAGAAGGTTTCATAGATATAAGAAGCAACTTTCTAGGAATTGGCTTTTTTAGTAACAATTTGATCTCCTTGTCAAGAATAGATAGGTGTTTGTTGGACAGGTTGCAGCTACTCAATGTTTAGAATATTTGACAAAAGTGTAGAATTCCACTGATTTTCAGTCCAGTAATCCTTAACCATATCATGTACATTTGAGTTTGAGGTTGAGCCTTGAAATTTTTCACCATTCCGAGTCCACCTATCAAACCAAAAATTTATTTGACCTTCCCCCAGCTCCCAGATGAAAGTCTCCTCAGCTTGCTCTCTTACCTCTAATAATTTACCCCAAAGTCCGGAATCCCCCAGCTTTTTGTTAACAAGACTTGGGTGAGCAGTTCTACAATATTTCCCTTTCATGAAAATAGCCTAAAGGCTATCTTGTGCTCTATATTTAGTCAAGAGTTTGCATAAATTAATGAAGCTCATGTGCTAAAAATCTTTAAATCCCAAACCTCCAGCACAGTATGGTTTACATAACCTTTGCCAAGTAAGCCAGTGTACTTGTTTCTTTTGTCCAGCCAATAAGAACTGTATAATTGTAAGTTGCTGAGTTCCTTTCTTCATTGTAAACATTTATAGAGCATATGAAGGGAGAGCAGTAAGGATACCTTTTTGTATAATGGTCCTCCCTCCATTGGATAAAAAAGAATTTGTCCAACATTGGAGTTGGTTCTTAATCTTATTAATGACTTCGTTGAATTGTATCTAATTTTTTATGCTTTTAAGTAAAAGAACACCCAGGTTTTTGATAGGCAAAGAGGACAAGCTGAAACTAGTATAGCAAGACATCCAGTGTTTTATCTTTTGAGACATGTTAGTGTTAGGAAAAAATTGGCATTTTGGTATATTTAATTCCATACCTGAGGTGAGCTGGAAATGTATAAGGGCCTTGTACAGCAGTTTAGTAGCATTCTTAGTAGCCTTAGAAAATATAATCAAATCATCTGCATAAGCCAGATAACTGATACACACATTTGATGTATGCTGAAAGGCCAAATGGGGGGAGGTTGAGAACAATTGATTCAGTTGTCTAGAGAAATAATCCATAGCCAAAATGAAAATTGTAGGGGACAAGTGGTCCCCTTGTTTGATCCCTCTTGATGCAAGAAAGAATCCATGACAGGAACCATTGATAAGCACAGAGTGGTTATTGCAAAGAAGACATCGTTTAATCAACAAGATGAAACCCTCAGCAAACCCTTGGTAGCTAGAGTTTCTAAGATGTAATTCTAGTTGATANGTGAAAGACAGAATTGTTATAAAAAAGAACCCAATCCCCTCTCAGCCCCCCCAATTGGTACACTTGGGTCACACCATCTGGAATAAATTCCTTACCCTATCATGTCCTTTTTCATATGGAGACTCTTCTTAAAACTAATTCTCACTGATGATATTTTGAAATTGAAGGGGTTAAGGGGTCCTTCCAGATGCACTATCTGCCAGTCTCATAAGGAAACTATTATCCATCTCTTCTTTGATTTCAACTGGGTACAGGATGTTTGGTCCTTTGTGATTGGTAAACTTAGGATCCCAACAATGAATATCACATGGAAAGTTNAATTCCCCCCCACTGGACTTTCTCTTATCCAGTGACTTGTTGCCTCTCCCTTAGATCAGATAATATCTGTAGTGGGTTTGAGAGGTGCCTTCCTTTATAAAGGCCCTCTCCTGTCACCTTTTTTCTTTTCTTTTCCTTTGTATTTTCTTTTTGGTTTCTTTAATGAATTGGATCTATGCTCCTTACATAAAATATATATATATATGTATATATATATTTCCATCTAGGAGAAACGAGTGTCTCCCTACATGTTGAAGTAAAGGAAAGGTTACAAAAAAAAGATCAGCATGATAGACATGTTGATTTAATACAGGAATCAACAGTCCTCAAAAAATACACAAAACAACAACTTACCTTTTGAGGCAACAAAGTAAAGCTAAAAAGTAGCTTCAAGGATTCCCCAAAAACAAAGAGGGAGCACATTAGAGAAGGGGAGAAAAGGAACAACAAATAAAGTAAAACTGTCACCATAATCTTGATGCAATTCTAATAAGAGGGACCTCTAGCATATCTCTCCTCANAGAATCAACAGTCCTCAAAAAATACACAAATCAACAACTTACCTTTTGGGGCAACAAAGTAAAGCTAAAAAGTAGCTTCAAGGATTCCCCAAAAAAAAAGGGGGAGCACATTAGAGAAGGGGAGAAAAGTAACAATAAATAAAGTAAAACTGTCACCATAATCTTGATGCAATTCTAATAAGAGGGACCTCTAGCATATCTCTCCTCAAAAAGTGTGACCATAAGGGATACATAAATGATCCCCATGCAGTAGATAAGCTAAAGCAGGAGGTGGGATATTTGCCACAGTTACTTGTTCAGAGCATCTACCAGATGTGGCCAAGAGATGTGCAGGCCCATTGCCTTTCCTGTTGATGTGCTAAAATTTCAATGTGTAGCTACCAAAAGCCATTTACGTTTTCTTTATCCATCTTTTAATGTGCCAAGGNTCCAGATGTGGCCAAGAGATGTGCAGGCCCATTGCCTGTCCTGTTGACGTGCTAAAATTTCAATGTGTAGCTACCAAAAGCCATTTACGTTTTCTTTATCCATCTTTTAATGTGCCAAGGGGGGTCCTCCTCATGCTGCAAAATCTTAATGCAAATGTTGGAGTCAGTTTTAATGATTAATGGCCCAACATTACAATGGACAACAATTTTAATAGCCCAATAAATTGCTATCATTTTAGCTTCTAACGCATCTAAAGCCCAAGTTGGTGAGGAGAAATGGAGAACATATTGTCCTAGGGAGTTTCTGAAAACTCCACCACAGCCAGCACATCCTTTTAAAAAGCTGAAATCAGTATTTGCTTTCATCCAGCCATTAGGAGGAGGAGCCCACTCAATCAATGAGAGCTTGAAACTATACTGGTTAGCACCCTGAGGTACCCAATGCTTAAGGATATTAAGGAAATTGTGATATTTAATGATTTTCTATAAGTAGGATATGCAAAGAGTAGTAACAGCTTTAGGAGGTGGTGTTGAATCCTCAAATTTCACATGATTCCTGCACATTCAGATAAACCAAGCCACAACACAAGGGATAACCTGTAATTTAGCATGTTTCCCCTCTTCTTAGCAGCTGTAGAATTTATTCCAGCTGAAATTAATTGTATCAGTTTTTACAGTGACCAATAACTCAGTCCAAACTTTTTGAGAGAAACTACTTTTAAAGAAGAGGTGATCTAAAGTCTCCTCTTCCTCGTGGCACAAAAGACAGCAAGAAGGTCCCCTCAACCCTGTTATTTTCAAGATATCATCAGTTGGGAGCATAGAATGCCATAATCTCCAGCTGAAGAAGGACATAGAAGTAGTCAGATGTTTCCCCCAAACATCAGTACCTCAATGACCAAAAGGCCATTGAAAGAAGGTTTCATAGATATAAGAAGCAACTTTCTAGGAATTGGCTTTTTTAGTAACAATTTGATCTCCTTGTCAAGAATAGATAGGTGTTTGTTGGACAGGTTGCAGCTACTCAATGTTTAGAATATTTGACAAAAGTGTAGAATTCCACTGATTTTCAGTCCAGTAATCCTTAACCATATCATGTACATTTGAGTTTGAGGTTGAGCCTTGAAATTTTTCACCATTCCGACTCCACCTATCAAACCAAAAATTTATTTGACCTTCCCCCAGCTCCCAGATGAAAGTCTCCTCAGCTTGCTCTCTTACCTCTAATAATTTACCCCAAAGTCCGGAATCCCCCAGCTTTTTGTTAACAAGACTTGGGTGAGCAGTTCTACAATATTTCCCTTTCATGAAAATAGCCTAAAGGCTATCTTGTGCTCTATATTTAGTCAAGAGTTTGCATAAATTAATGAAGCTCATGTGCTAAAAATCTTTAAATCCCAAACCTCCAGCACAGTATGGTTTACATAACCTTTGCCAAGTAAGCCAGTGTACTTGTTTCTTTTGTCCAGCCAATAAGAACTATATAATTGTAAGTTGCTGAGTTCCTTTCTTCATTGTAAACATTTATAGAGCATATGAAGGGAGGGCAGTAAGGATACCTTTTAGTATAATGGTCCTCCCTCCATTGGATAAAAAAGAATTTTTCCAGCATTGGAGTTGGTTCTTAATCTTATTAATGACTTCGTTGAATTGCATCTAATTTTTTATGCCCTTAAGTAAAAGAACACCAAGGTATTTGATAGGCAAAGAGGACAAGCTGAAACTAGTATAGCAAGACATCCAGTGCTTTATCTTTTGAGACATGTTAGTGTTAGGAAAAAATTGGCATTTTGGTATATTTAATTCCATACCTGAGGTGAGCTGGAAATGTATAAGGGCCTTATACAGCAGTTTAGTAGCATTCTTAGTAGCCTTAGAAAATATAATCACATCATCTGCGTAAGCCAAATAGCTGATACACACATTTGATGTATCTGAAAGGCCAAATGGGGGGAGGTTGAGAACAATTGATTCAGTTGTCTAGAGAAATAATCCATAGCCAAAATGAAAATTGTAGGGGACAAGTGGTCCCCTTGTTTGGTCCCTCTTGATGCAAAAAAGAATCCATGACAGGAACCATTGATAAGCACAGAGTGGTTATTGCAAAGAAGACATCTTTTAATCAACAAGATGAAACCCTCAGCAAACCCTTGGTAGCTAGAGTTTCTAAGATGTAATTCTAGTTGACAGTGTCGTAAGCCTTCTTGATATCTAATTTATAGATAACATTGCCTTCCCTACATTTTTTGTCCAAATTAAGCAGCATCTCTTGGGCAAGCAAAATGTTATCAGTGATGGATCTTCCTTTAACAAAGGCAGTCTGGTTAGAGCAAACTAGCTGCAGAAGATGTGGTTGAATTCTGAAGACCAGTATTTTGCTTATTACCTTGGTAATAACCATAGTTAAACTAATGGGCCTGAAATCTCCACAATTGTTTCTGATCTAGTTTTTAGGAATCAAAGTGATTGTTGAGGAGGTAAAGTATCTAAGTGGATTGATTCCTCTGAAAAATTCTTGTACAATAGAAATAAAGTCTTCTTTAACCATAAGCCAGCAACTTTTGTAAAACTTTACAGTGAAGCCATCTGAGCCAGTAGTTTTGTCATCATCTATAGAATCAAAAGCAGCTCTAATTTCTACTTCAGAGGGGATTTGATCAAGGGTCATCCTACTGACATAGTCAGTACAATCAGCAAATAAACTAGCATCAACATTGGTTCTAGTTAGGGGATGGAAGTTAAAAAGTTGTTGAAAAAACTTGACAGCATCAAGAGCAATGTCTTTAGCCTTAATTAACCTCATCCCTTCAGAGTTCTTATTCTCTAGAATAATATTACATTTTCTCCTATAACTTATGCAAGCATGAAAGAAGCTAGAGTTTCTGTCCCCCTCAGTGAACTTGGTAATAGCAGCTTTCTGCTTCTAGAAGGCTTCATTATAAGTGATATGAGCAAGAAGTTCTTCATTAGCTTTATGAAGAGCTCTCTCAGATTTTAAACCCTTCTAGAAATCTTCTTCAATACTGATCACCTGATTTTGTGCAGTTTTTAAGTTCTCGTTAACATTACCATAAGTGTTCTAATTCTAGCTCTTTAAATGGATGACAACCTTCTTTTGTAATTTCCATAGATTTATTTATGGTCCATAATCTTCATTGATGGTCCAAGCATTTGTAACTTCCTTGAAGTAATTAGGATGAAGATTCCATATGTTTTGAAATCTAAAGGGGGAAACCCCAGGCTTCACAGCATTTTGAATAGAGTAAAGAATGGGTCTATGGTCAGACCGAGACATTGCAAAGTGGGTGACGATTATATAAGGTAAGGTTTGAAGCCACTAAGAGTTTCCCAACATTCTATCAAGTGTTTCTCATAAAACCCTTCTTCTCCAAGGGTATTTAGGACCCTGAAAACCAAAATCAAATAACTGGGCATCTATAAGGAATTCGTTGAATCTCAGCATAGAGGTTTGAGATGGAGGCTTGCCTCCTTTCTTTTCATCAGGTGAAGTAATACAATTGAAATCCCCCCAACAATCCAAAAAGATTTTATGGAATAGCTTATGTTAGAAAGCTCCATCCACAACAACTCTTGATTCCTTGGAAGAGAACTGGCATAAACAAAGGTGGCATAACCCACCTGTACCAACTATAAATTGAAGATGTAAATATTAGGGGCTATTCAGAACAACATTCCACTGTAATTCAGTTCTATCAAACAACCAAATCTTATGATTATGGTTAGAAAAGTGATAAAATTTGTGAAATTTTCAGATAATATTAGAACAGTTCTTACAAACCATGGGTTCCAAAAGAGCAAAGCACCATATTTTATGTGTTTGCACAAGGTGTACCAGCCTTGTGAGAGAGTTAAGGTGTGCAACACCCCTTATGATCCAACATAAAAACTTAATTATTGTGAAAGGGTTATCCCTTTCATTTTGGTTCTCTGATTGGAATCTATCAGCTGATTAGTTCCTTCCTGCTGCAGCTTCAATTCCATCTTCCCCTTCTTTTTTTTGTTATTCTTTTGAACTTGACATTCCTCAATAAGCACCTCAGCTATTAATTCCACAGTAGAATTTTGAACTTTGTGGAGACTGATATCAATTTTACTTCTTCTAATTTCTACTTGCCTGTGCTCCACCACCTGTTCCTGAACATTCATGGCAGAAGTATTTATTTCAGTGACCTCTTCTAGAATACTTGAAAGCTTAGGACAGACTTCCACATCAGTTTCACTACTGACTTGGGATGCCTCATGTTCATTAGTTGTTCTATTATCCGTTCCCAAAGCTTCAACAGATCTTCCCTGAGTAGGCATATTTTGAGGGGTTGTTTTTCTAGATGGTGGATGTAGCCTATAGCATTTGTACACATTATGCCCAAACATCCTGCAGTAAGGGCAGAATAGTAGTTTTTGCTCCATAATAATGCTTTGCCAAAACCCTTCCTTAGGGGTTCCAATCCAAACTCTCTTTATTTCTAGAAATGTTATATCTCTTTCTACCAACACTCTTGCACCAGCTGGTCTAGCCAAATTGTAGGTTGGGGCATCAACTTTTAAATGGCATCCAAGCACCCTTCCAATGTTGAACAAAACATTTTGGTGGTAATATTGAGTAGGAAGGTTTAGGAAATTTAAACAAAATTGGTACAATTGGGGGTTCTTTGCTTGGATAAAATCCAGGTGTCCATTTTAATAATTTCATTGGGGTTCCAGCAATTAAGAGAGTTTATTTTGAAAAAACTTTAGCANAAACATTTTGGTAGTAATATTGAGTAGTAAGGTTAGGAAATTTAAACAAAATTGGTACAATTGGGGGTTCTTTGCTTGGATAAAACCCAGGTGTCCATTTTAATAATTTCATTGGGGTTCCAGCAATTAAGAGAGTTTATTTTGAAAAAACTTTAGCATAATCCTCCTCATAAGACATTTTGATTCATAGATGTCATCCATCCATTAAACTCTGCTGCCATGCACCAGTGAGTTATAGTTCCTCAAAAAATTTCCTAACCTAATCAATTTTTCGATGGCCAAATTGAAATTTGCCAATCAAGGTGAACTTAATTGATTCATTCAGAGTTTGCATCTCCCCGGGTGNAGCACCAGTGAGTTATAGTTCCTAAAAAAATTTCCTAACATAATCAATTTTTGGATGGCCAAATTGAAATTTGCCAATCAAGGTGAACTTAATTGATTCATTCAGAGTTTGCATCTCCCCGGGTGTAAAAAGCACAGCAGGTTCACCCTCCTTGATTCAAATAGGAGAAATATAAGGGCAGAAAGTCTTGCCAACTTCAGCATCACGCAGAACTGGGGGGAAAACCATATGGACAAAGTTTTTAGGCAAATCTTNGGTAAAAAGCACAGCAGATTCACCCTCCTTGATTCAAATAGGAGAAATATAAGGGCAGGAAGTCTTGCCAACTTCAGCATCACGCAGAACTGGGGGGAAAACCATATGGACAAAGTTTTTAGGCAAATCTTGCCCTCTACCAACCACTCCAGCATAAGTGGCTTGGGTCCACTGAGCATTTACTTCCATATTAATTGGACTGAACTCCATTAATGCAGCTTCAGCACAAACAAAAGAGAAGGTTCCTAGTTCTAGAAAGACAACACAGCTCCACTCAATAGAACAGTAAGAGTCCCACCCAGCAGTCACAACTCCACTAAATGGAACAGTAAGAGTCTCACCCAGCAGCAGTNGGAACAGTAAGAGTCCCACCCAGCAGTCACAACTCCACTAAATGGAACAGTAAGAGTCCCACCCAGCAGCAGTTAGAAAGTGTAGTCACGAGGAGTCCAACCAGTGGAAGCCACCAGAAGGCCACCAGAAAACCTAGGCAAACTTAAAATATAAAATCCAGTCTCCCTTCCACTGTTAGGTTCTATAGCCAAGGGAGTAGTAGAGAGAAGCTCAATGAAACAGTAAAACAAAAGACAGACACAAGAACACCTCCACCACCACCAGAGAAAGAGCCAGCAAGGAGGCAACCACCCAAAACCACCACCTCAGATTTCCTCTACAGCCAGCAGCCACCAATCTTCATCCTTCTAAAACCCTAGCCAAGCACCACAAACTCCAGCCGCCAAACATGATAACACACACACACACACACACACAGATATATATATTTAAACAAAGGAGTGATAGAGACTCCCTACACGTTAAACTAAAATAAGGTTACAAAGCTATATGGGGCTTGGTTCACAGACAAAAACCAAGGATCACCCAAAAGGGGGCAAGGCCTCCCAAGAGAAAACCAAATACCAATGTAACCTATCAAAAAACATGTCCCCAAAAAATAGGCTGAAAAGAAGAAGGAAATGAAACATAACAAAACAGTAAGGACTTAGGAAACAAAAGGCCTCCATGGATAGGATGGTTAGAATAAATATCAAGGAACATCCCCTTCTAATATAAGGTAGATCAGAGAGATCTGCCCTAACCAACCAAGTCAGCTCCATAGGAGGGGTAGTACATACTTTTGGCAACATAGACAAAGCACCTTGATGTGCAAGCCAATTAGCACATCTGTTACCTCTCTTGAAAATATGCTTCCAGATAATCTGAAGGTTATGAGTCAACTTCATGTGAGTGATTTGCTTAAGAACATGTAGAAGAAACCAAGGTGGGGAGATGTTATCTTTTAAAAGCTGGAATAGCCATAATGAGTCCATTTCCACAATTAATAGGTTCCATCCTATAACAACAACTGTTTGAAGGCCCAAACTACAGCTAAGGCTATAGCCTACAAAGCATTTAGAGTAACAGTGGGAGATTGGAAACACAGTAGGCAATCCCCAACATTATATCTGAAAATCCCTCCAATTCCAGCAGTGTGTCTTCTATAACTCCCATTAGTGTTGATTTTGATCCAAGGATAAGATGGTTTCCTCCAATGGAACAGCTAAAATTTTGGTCTCGTAGCAGAAACTTGGGTATTGAGGATTTGGGAACACTCAGGAGTTTTAATCTTATACCCCATAAGATTGATTATCTTAAGAGTATATGCCAAGTAGTTGGTAGCAATTTGTGTATCACTTTAGATAGAATTGTGATTATCCAAATGAACCATGTAGTNCATTTTGCTCTATCAAATTCTCCCATATTCACGGAGAAGGAAATAGACCATCCAATTGGCTGGCTAGAAGGGGTCTCTATACAGAAGAATCTTTAGTGAGCAGAAGGATTCCCCCCCTACTGGATTTTCTCTTATCCAGTGATCTATTGCCTCTCCCTTATATCAGATAACATCTGTAGTGGGTTTGAGAGGTTGCCTTCCTTCATAAAGGCCCTCTCCTGTCACCTCTTTTTTCTTTTCTTCCCCATTGTATTTCGTTTTGGTTTCTTTAATGAATTGGAGATATGCTCCATACATAATATATATAAATATGATATATACGATGGATATATATATATATATATATATATATGATGCCCTCTAGATATATGTATATATATATATATATATATATATATATATATATATATATANTTAAAGACAGAATTGTTATAAAAAAGAACCCAATCCTCTCTCAGCCCGCCCAACTGGTACACTTGGGTCACACCATCTGGAATAAATTCCTTACCCTATCCATGTTCTTTTTCATATGGAGACTCTTCTTAAAACTAATTCTCACTGATGATATTTTGAAATTGAAGGGGTTAAGGGGTCCTTCCAGATGCACTTTCTGCCAGTCTCATAAGGAAACTATTATCCATCTCTTCTTTGATTGCAACTGGGTACAGGATGTTTGGTCCTTTGTGATTGGTAAACTTAGGATCCCAACAATGAATCTCATATGGAAGGTTTTCTATACTAGCTGGTCTGATTGGAGGGGATCTAAACTCCAGGACATCCCCAATATTGTGGCATGGTTTGTGTGGATGGCTAGAAACCAGGCAAAGCATGA
>JXCR01069131.1:39787-57383 GCA_002079205.1 Phalaenopsis hybrid cultivar
GCAGTGGGTGACGATTATATAAGGTAAGGTTTGAAGCCACTAAGAGTTTCCCAACATTCTATCAAGTGTTTCCCATAAAACCCTTCTTCTCCAAGGGTATTTAGGACCCTGAAAACCAAAATCAAATAACTGGGCATCTATAAGGAATTCGTTGAATCTCAGCATAGAGGTTTGAGATGGAGGCCTGCCTCCTTTCTTTTCATCAGGTGAAGTAATACAATTGAAATCCCCCCCACAATCCAAAAAGATTTTATGGAATAGCTTATGTTAGAAAGCTCCATCCACAACAACTCTTGATTCCTTGGAAGAGAACTGACATAAACAAAGGTGGCATAACCCACCTATGCACCAACTATAAATTGAAGATGTAAATATTAGGGGCTATTCAGAACAACATTCCACTGTAATTCAGTTCTAGCAAACAACCAAATCTTATTATTATGGTTAGAAAAGTGATAAAATTTGTGAAATTTTCAGATAATATTAGAACAGTTCTTACAAACCATGGGTTCCAAAAGAGCAAAGCACCATATTTTATGTGTTTGCACAAGGTGTACCAGCCTTGTGAGAGAGTTAAGGTGTGCAACACCCCTTATGATCCAACATAAAAACTTAATTATTGTGAAAGGGTTATCCCTTTCATTCTGGTTCTCTGATTGGAATCTATCAGCTGATTAGTTCCTTCCTGCTGCACCTTCAATTCCATCTTCCCCTTCTTTTTTTTTGTTATTCTTTTGAACTTGACATTCCTCAATAAGCACCTCAGCTATTAATTCCACAGTAGAATTTTGAACTTTGTGGAGACTGATATCAATTTTACTTCTTCTAATTTCTACTTGCCTGTGCTCCACCACCTGTTCCTGAACATTCATGGCAGAAGTATTTATTTCAGTGACCTCTTCTGGAATACTTGAAAGCTTAGGACAGACTTCCACATCAGTTTCACTACTGAGTTGGGATGCCTCATGTTCATTAGTTGTTCTATTATCCGTTCCCAAAGCTTCAACAGATCTTCCTTGAGTAGGCATATTTTGAGGGGTTGTTTTTCTAGATGGTGGATGTAGCCTACAGCATTTGTCCACATTATGCCCAAACATCCTGCAGTGAGGGCAGAATAGTGGTTTTTGCTCCATAATAATGCTTTGCCAAAACCCTTCCTCAGGGGTTCCAATCCAAACTCTCTTTATTTCTAGAAATGTTATATCTCTTTCTACCACACTCTTGCACCAGCTGGTCTAGCCAAATTGTAGGTTGGGGCATCAACTTTTAAAGGGCATCCAAGCACCCTTCCAATGTTGAACAAAACATTTTGGTAGTAATATTGAGTAGTAAGGTTAGGAAATTTAAACAAAATTGGTACAATTGGGGGTTCTTTGCTTGGATAAAACCCAGGTGTCCATTTTAATAATTTCATTGGGGTTCCAGCAATTAAGAGAGTTTATTTTGAAAAAACTTTAGCATAATCCTCCTCATAAGACATTTTGATTCATAGATGTCATCCATCCATTAAACTCTGCTGCCATGCACCAGTGAGTTATAGTTCCTCAAAAAATTTCCTAACCTAATCAATTTTTCGATGGCCAAATTGAAATTTGCCAATCAAGGTGAACTTAATTGATTCATTCAGAGTTTGCATCTCCCCGGGTGTAAAAAGCACAGCAGGTTCACCCTCCTTGATTCAAATAGGAGAAATATAAGGGCAGAAAGTCTTGCCAACTTCAGCATCACGCAGAACTGGGGGGAAAACCATATGGACAAAGTTTTTAGGCAAATCTTGCCCTCTACCAACCACTCCAGCTTAAGTGGCTTGGGTCTACTGAGCATTTACTTCCATATTAATTGGACTGAACTCCATTAATGCAGCTTCAGCACAAACAAAAGAGAAGGTTCCTAGTTCTAGAAAGACAACACAGCTCCACTCAATGGAACAGTAAGAGTCCCACCCAGCAGTCACAACTCCACTAAATGGAACAGTAAGAGTCCCACCCAGCAGCAGTTAGAAAGTGTAGTCACGAGGAGTCCAACCAGTGGAAGCCACCAGAAGGCCACCAGAAAACCTAGGCAAACTTAAAATATAAAATCCAGTCTCCCTTCCACTGTTAGGTTCTATAGCCAAGGGAGTAGTAGAGAGAAGCTCAATGAAACAGTAAAACAAAAGACAGACACAAGAACACCTCCACCACCACTAGAGAAAGAGCCAGCAAGGAGGTAACCACCCAAAACCACCACCTCAGATTTCCTCTACAGCCAGCAGCCACCAATCTTCATCCTTCTAAAACCCTAGCAAAGCACCACAAACTCCAGCCGCCAAACATGACAACACATACACACACACACAAATATATATATTTAAACAAAGGAGTGATAGAGACTCCCTACACGTTAAACTAAAATAGGGTTACAAAGCTATATGGGGCTTGGTTCACAGACAAAAACCAAGGATCACCCAAAAGGGGGCAAGGCCTCCCAAGAGAAAACCAAATACCAATGTAACCTATCAAAAAACATGTCCCCAAATAATAGGTTGAAAAGAAGAAGGAAATGAAACATAACAAAACAGTAAGGACTTAGGAAACAAAAGGCCTCCATGGATAGGATGGTTAGAATAAATATCAAGGAACATCCCCTTCTAATATAAGGTAGATCAGAGAGATCTGCCCTAACCAACCAAGTCAGCTCCACAGGAGGGGTAGTACATACTTTTGGCAACATAGACAAAGCACCTTGATGTGCAAGCCAATTAGCACATCTGTTNTAACTCCGTGGATGTAAGCAATTTGCCGAACCACGTAAATCTGTGTGATCTTTTTGAAGTGATTTTTCTCGTGCTATTTTTTACTTCGTCGTCGATCGTTATAAATTTCAAAGATCACACAACACTTCGGGCATGTAAAGAGTAGTTCCTAGAAGCGATTGAAATAAAAGTAACTGAAAGGGACACTCCAAGCTCAGAAATCTAATTCCTTCATCGTTTTGTTCAAATAATCATCGTACCAGGAAGCTCCGCACCTACAAGTACAAATTTAAGAAAAATGAGAATAAAGGATATAAGGAATTATTACATGTGGACTAAGTAGCTTTATGAATTTAATGGTGATAATAACAATGACCATACCGTTAATATTAGCGCATTCTGCAGTGGCATCAAGAGCCAAATTGAGGAAACCAATGATAACGACATGTTTTCCATTAACAAACTTGACAGCAACAACGCTTCCCATGTTGGCAAAGTCCACGGAATGAATCACCTTACCATTGAAGGCCTCAGAGCCTTTATTCATAGGAAAGTTGGGAATTTTGAGAGGCCGCTAAATCTTCCTAAGCAGAGGACAACAAAATCCATGATTTACTCCTATGATGGGGAAACTAATGTTAGTTTGGAATAGTTTAATATTGAGATTTACATACACACAATTCTTAAGTATTTACATATCTAACACCGCTTAAAGTTTGATATATGTACTTATAACACATTTTTGTGATAAAACTATGCATGCATGGAAATGTGGATCAGTTTCAAAAGGTTAATGATGGTTGTATTTTTTAAGCGATGTTAAAAATTTTTAATGTTATAAATATAAATGGGAAAGTATTTATGTAAATACATAAAAATTGTTTGGTATGTATATAAATGCCCCAATTAGCAATATAATACATGTGAGATAATTATGATATTGGATTTAAATTATTATTGAAATCAAAGAAATCCTAGCATAATATATTTTTGGGAAGATAAATACTTGATGATTAGAAATATAAAGTTTGAGTATATAATAAATAGTTTTATCAAATCTAAAAGTTTAATTTACAATTAACATTACTGTATTCCAATTTTGAGCTAAAAATGTCAAATTAAAGCAGTAAAGTATTTATTTATAAATGATTATATAAATGAGAGAAAAATAGGGTGCAGCATAATGCAGCAGTCAACTCTGCTAAAATCTCCAAAAATGGCAGCCAATCAAGAGAGAATTATAACAAAACTAATTTCAATTTCCGGTAATATATTTCTCACCCAGTTCACAACAAAAGCCTTTACGTTTAAAGAGATAATCATATTCTGAAACATATATTAAATAAAACGATGAAGCAAATTCAGCAATGGCAGATTGCTTTCAGAAACAATACAGAATCAGTTCAAATCAGTGTACATACTGAGCATCCAGACCTTCATTTATCTACACTTAAACATTTTTTTTTCTATGTATATACAGAAAAAAGGGAGATTCAGAATGCAAGGAAGATAAAAATGCATCAATTGAAAAATGATGTTTGATCACCACTTGGGCGCCACTCCAAAATATTGAATAAACTTCTTAATCTGATAGAATAAAGGAATATTATTAAAACCAATAAAAAATTCTCCATCCCCAGCTCACACAAAACAGCTGCTATTTATAAAGGCTAGATTCTCTAAATTACGTGTCATCATAAAACATAGAGACACAACAACAAACTAAAACACATAACCCAGACATGTAAACTGAAATAAAACTCTAGCTTCCGCATCGCTATATTTTGGCCTTATCTTAAATATTTTTACTATCGAAATTGTTATATATCCAAGAAATAAAAGTTTTCTTGCAAAAAGGCCTGACATATAAGTTCCACATGCAAATAAATTTATGCAGCATAGAAATATACCTGAGGGATGTCCTTGAAAGTAGTCTCATCTAATGTGCCAAAGTCGGTGCTCACTGTCGCACATTAATCAAAGTGCATAAAAAATTCCCTCTTGCATGTTTCTTCAACCACTTTACAAGAAATAAGTGATGCAATTGCAACTAAAATGAGGCAGATTGTATCCTGCAACAAATTGTGAGATGTTAGAGTTTAAGACACTTAGCAACTTCTTCAAAATCTTCAGAGGCCTTTGTCCATAGAATTTACAAAATACAACTAAGTTTGATGGATGATCTTCTTCCAGGAGGACAACACCAACCCTGCATATACATGCACATGAAATGTATTAATATATTTGCATTCTTCACCTTGGATATACTTATTCTAAGGGGCCCATTTGCAAATCCTCAATCACCAACTTAAATGTGTCAAAAAGGTGCACATAATTAAGATAAAACTCAAAACTGAAAGATGATATACATTCCCTTGGTCTCCCCCAACCCACCATGGTTTTGAACAAGTTGAATGTAGCTGCTGGAGCAAATCCCCGCAGAGGTTGACATTTCTAAGTTACAGTCAAAAAATTAAGAGAATAAAGTTAAAATGCAACATATTATTGAAGCTATCATTTTTTTCTTTTTAGGCAAACTTACATACATACTGCACAATTCTTATGCATTTTCTAACACCTAAAGTTTGATATTTACATTTATAGCACCTTGATGGTTAAAAATATATGCATGAAAATGTGTATTTCACTTTTAAAAGATTAGTGATAGAGTTATTATTGATGTGATGTCAAAGATAAGATTGTTATGTACGTAAATATGGAGCTTTAGGTGTTATATATGTAAATAAAAAACAATTGTGTGGTGTGTATGTAAATGCCCACCTTTTATTTAACTCACACACACATGTAGAAGTACTAAGCCTTTGACAAGGCCTTGCTGCCAGAGAAGCACAAAATTATACCATCTGAGCATGCTATGGTATAACAAACACAAGCACAGAACATGAATAGTAATGTGCTCGTGATCCACCAGCTTTCAGGATATAAACCAAAGGACAAGGGCATAAAGCGAAAAATTTATTGTAATGAGCCCCCATTTGGTGGCTTGCATGTGTTTTGCATGACTTGTATAAAAGTAGATTTTGGTGATTTTTGGGTTTTTATGTCATTTGTCATGAGCCTAATTTTAGGTCATTTTGATCATGAGACTTTTACCCTAAGTTTGATTAATTTTCAATGTGATGAGTGGGCTCAAATTTATGTCATAAAGTCTTTTACTTAATTTAAATTTGAATTTGACTTAAATTTGGGGAGTTTTGGGCTTTTGAGTTCATCATGGTAAATTTTGAAATTAATTTAGGGCCTTGGATTTTGGTTTGCATGAATTTTTAAAAATTTGATTTTAATTTTAATTTAATGGTGAAATGCATGTAAGTGTGAATGTGTGTGAATGGTGTGAATTGTGAAGTGAGTGAACCCCTAAGTTCAAAGAGTTTCCTTAGGGATTCTTTAATCTTCTACTTGAGTTTTAACATGTTGATCTCAATCGACTCAACTAAGTGTCAAGGATTTGAAACCATACATATGACATTACAATGAGTTAAGAGGTGGTTTAAATTTCTAATTGGTATGAGTCCCAACACAACTCCTCAAGGAGAGTCAATATGAAGGTCCCATGGCTAGACCATAAGCTCTAGAAAGGGAAACAGACCTCACCAAAAAATGAGGTCAACAACTCATTCTACTTTTATTAGAGCAGTCTTCTCTCTTTTTCTTTTGTTCTACATTCTATTCCTTGGGAGTGATTCATTGGACACTCTTTAATTCAACAATACCAAATAATTTGATGGAGACAATTAATTGTTGAATGAATATTTTACAATTAAAGGAAATAAAATGGATCTTCCAATGGAATGTTTTAAGATTTTGGTGTAGCCCTCATTGTCACATTTTACTATTTTTTCATAATCTTTATGGACACGAGAGACCAAATAAGTTTTTCCACTTTTTTATCATATTTTTTCCAACTACAAGGAAGGGGAGACTTCTGGAACACCATGCATATAGTGGATTATTTCAATTGAATTTAGCCTCTTTTTTTAAAATCTTCAAGTAAATTTGTTAATGTCTCTTTTGAAATTCCTCGCATACATGTTTGCTAGATCTTTGCATAAAATTAAAACATTAACATCTCTCTACTGTCATAATATTCTATCACACAACAAAACTCATTAAAATTTTCTCAACTTCTATCATTCTAATATAACCTCTCCCTAGGGGGTCCTCCCACGTCTTCTAACATTCTATCACAACATGTACACTATAGATTCATGATGTATTCCAACACCTTTTTTCAATCCTTCAATAAACACACAACCCCACTTCTGTCCCTTTTTGTCGTAACATACAAAGTCCAAAAAGATATTAACCATCAAAATATTATCTTTAACTGTCAATCCTTGAAACACAAAAACCTGATCATAGAGGGCAAACCACCTTCTCCATAAGTTTTCACCTTTTTCAATAGGTGTATTTGCATACATACCACGCAATTCGTATGCATTTACCTATATAATACCAAAACTTTACTTTTTTTTTTACATTTATACCACCCAAATTATTCATATCACATCACAAAATTCACCATTTTAACTTTAAAATGGTGAAATACACATTTTCATGCATAAGGTGCTATGTACTTAAAAATAATGCCAATATGAGTTGTAGGTAAGAACCACAATTTGGGGTGCCTTGTAGATAAATGCCTCTAGATTTTAATGTCATTGTAATCATCTTTATGGAGTAAATTCATACATCCAAACAAATATGTTAATATATTCAAATTTCAGAAGAGGAAATCATCAATATTTTAGCTTTAATGAAATATAAGACTCCTATATCTAATCCAAAATCACAAATCATATTTCAACTACAATTGAAAAAATTCAAAATTAACGGCAAAACAATCATTTTATAGTTTAATTACAAACACGAACAACTCTTAAAAACAATAAATACGGACATTCGGAAGGTGTGCGATCTCGTGCCAATCAGAGCCTGAAACTTTTTTATAACGCTTCAACTCTGGATGACAATTTTCTACTATTATTGATTTCAAGGAGGAAGGGAGGTGTGGCAATGATTTGAGGAGTGGAATGCTGTCTAAATTTAGACGTTTGAGGGATGAGATGGCCGACAAAGAAGATGGCAGGCACTCTAGGCTATTAAGCCTACATAGAGACAGTGAATTCAATGAGGGAGGGAGTTCTGGCAATGATTTGAGGAGTGGAATGCTATTAAATTCTAGACGGTTCAGGGATGAGATGGCCGACAAAGAAGATGGCAGGCACTGTAGGTTATCAAGCCTACATAGAGACAGTGAATTCAAGGAGAGAGGGAATTCTGGCAATGATTCGAGGAGTGGAATGCGATTTAAATCTAGTTTCTTGAGGGATGAGATGGCCGACAAAGAAGATGGCAGGCAGTGTAGGTTATCAAGGTCATGTAGACACAGTGACTTCAAGGAGGAAGGGAGATCTGGCAATGATTTGAGGAGTGGAATGCTATCTAAATCTAGAAGCACGAGGGATGAGATGGCCGACAAAGAAGATGGCAGGCACTGTAGGTTATCCAGACTACCTAGAGACAGTGAACACAAGGAGGAAGGGAGGTCTGGCAATGATTTGAGGAGTGGAATGCTATCTAACCGTAGTTCCTTAAGTGATGAGATGGCCGACGAAGACGTTGGCAGGCACTGCAATGATTCCAGGTCTTCAAGATGTATTTCTTCCAGGGAGGCGGGGATGTGTGGAAGCTGCTGGATGTGAGGAACTTTTTCTACACGTAGAATCTTAAGTGAAGCGAGGCGTTCCATGGAGGGAAGGAGAAACTGCTGGGATTCGAGGCCGCTAAAGGTCAACTCACGAAGGGAATTCTCAATGCCACTCTCCACTTGTAGCAGTCCACCGAGAGAAATCAGATTGGGGCAACCTCTAATTCTCAATTTTCTCAGTGCTTCAAGTCTTGCATCCGCTTGAAGAAGATACGTGATGTTTGAACACGAAAGGACCTCTAAACATTCCAGGGGAATGGACTTTGAAATGCCGCAACAATTGTTGGAGCCTTGCTTGCAGTTCAAAGGAGCTTTCCATCCAACTCTTTCTATATGCATGTTCTTGAGCTTAGGAGGCAAATAGGGCAACTCCTGCAGATTTGGACAGTTACCGAGGAAGAGTTCAGTTAAGCAGGGAAAGAAACAGTCATATGCTGCTGCTCCTGCTCCATCAAACCAATCTTCCAATACTTGTAATCCCTTCATACTTAGCACCTCCAACGATGGAAACACAGAAACCTTGTCATTTCCATGGAATTTATAATCAAGCCGCTTTGCTTTTGGCATGTTCCAAAGATACAGTGACTTGAGGTGGGGAAGATGCCCAAAAGATGGAAGAGTTTCCCACTCCGAACACATATCCAGACGGATGTACTCTAGATTGGAGATCAAATCGGCATTGTCCATCCATTTCGCAGAGCTTGCACCCTTATATGAAACTATGGACAATCTTTTCAAATTTTTGTCTGGTTCAAGATTTTCAAGCACATTCACATCTAAGTCAGAATTGACAATGTTCCGTAGGCTTCCAACTCCCCTGTCTAATAGCCATTCATTAACAGTTTTGCTCCAATTCAAGAATAAATNACTGCCTAAGGTTGGTGGGGATCTCCATCCCTTCTTTACTTCCTGTTTTCTCTCTACTGGTGTTTTTCCTCTTTCTTTAGAAGCTTCTCTCTGGTTTTTCTACTTCCTGGATTTTTCTTCTCTCAAGTGGCAGTCAGGTTATTGTTCCATGAATGTGGAGAGCTGATGGCTGAACAAAGTAATGTGGATTTGGCCATTAAAATTCAATGGGCAAAGGCCACTTTTGCTGATGTTGTTGGAAAAGGCTTTAACGCTATTACAAAATTTGAAGATTTGATTTTGCCTCAAAGCTGCCATTAGGTTGCTGAACCCATCATTAAACCCCTCAGCAGGAAGAGTGGTAAAATGGCCATTTTTTATAATGATGAGGATATTCAAAGCCTGACTGAAAATTGCAAATTTACTCTTATAGGAAAATTTCAGCTAGGTCATCCTAAAATGGAAGCAANTGATTTGGTTTTGCCTCAAAGCTACCATTAAGTGGCTGACCCCATCATTAAACCCCGCAGCAGGAAGAGTGGTAAAATGGCCATTTTTTATAATGATGAGGATATTCAAAGCCTGACTAAAAATTGCAAATTTACTCTTATAGGAAAATTTCAGCTAGGTCATCCTAAAATGGAAGCAATAAGGAAGTTATTTGATGGCATTAAATGTAAAGGAGCTTGGAGAGTTGGCCTTATTGATGGTAGACACATTCTTATCCATTTAACAAGCGAATATGATTATGTTAGAATCTTCTCTAAACAAATTTTACTGATTGAGGGCAACACAATGAAGGTTTTAAAGTGGTATATTGATTTTGATCCAAGCAAGGAACTCGCTATAGTCTTTATTTGGTTCAAGCTTCCAGGTCTAAAACTCCATTTTTTTAACCATAAAGTTTTGTATAACATTGGACAGGCCTTTGGTAAACCCCTCAAATTTGATGTTCCAACTTTTAATCTTTCTAGACCATTANCAAGTGGTATATTGATTGTGATCCAAGCAAGGAACTCGCTATAGTCTTTATTTGGTTCAAGCTTCTAGGTCTAAAACTCCATTTTTTCAACCATAAAGTTTTTTATAACATTGGACAGGCCTTTGGTAAACCCCTCAAATTTGATGTTCCAACTTTTAATCTTTCTAGACCATTAGTAGCCAGAATCCTAGTGGAAAGAGACCTAACTCTCCCAACAGTTGATGAAATACCGCTGGGAACTGAACATAATGGGTATTGGCAGAGAATCATTGCTGAATATAAGCCTTACTATTGTTTCCACTGCTATATGTTTGGGCAAACTGATAACAAGTGTTTTAGACTACACCCTTATCTTGGGATCACTAATCATGGGGCCCCAAAAGATTTTGTCATGTCTATGGAACCTTTGGTGGAACTTGAAAGGGAAAGGGCAATTTCTGATGTGAGCCCTGATCAAATCATTTCTGAGTTTAATGCAAAAGGTTCTGAAGAAATTTTTCAGGCCACCAATGCTATTGTGGCCATTGAGACTGAAAATGNGTTGTCATGTCTATGGAACCTTTGGTGGAACTTGAGAGGGAAAGGGAAATTTCTGATGTGAGCCCTGATTAAATCATTTCTAAGTTTAATGCAAAAGGTTCTGAAGAAATTTTTCAGGCCACCAATGCTATTGTGGCCATTGAGACTGAAAATGCAGACAATAATATAACCATTGCTAGTCCTGACCACATTCTAATCGTGTCGACTGATAATTTATCTAAGGATGAAACTGGCCCCTCAGTAAGTCATCAAGAACCATTTTTTGTACAAATCACAGCCAGTGAAGCTGCTGCCCACGAACCTTCTGTTTCAGAGCCCCGGAATTCTCAGATGGATGTTGGTGAGGTTGTTCATAAGGAGTTTCAAGTGGACTCCACATTAGTTGATGTTTTACAGACTGCTTTGGTTGATGATTGGCAAATCCAAAAAACAAGAAAAAAGAAAAAGGGCAACCAGGAGTTAAACAATGTGAAAGGAGGAACATACTCACTTAGGGACATAAATAATTATATGGAAACCAAAGAGGCCATGGCAAGTTCTAGAAGGNAGTTTTACAGACTGTTTTGGTTGATGATTAGCAAATCCAAAAAATAAGAAAAAAGAAAAAGGGCAACCAGGAGTTAAATAATGTGAAGGGAGGAACATACTCACTTAGGGACATAAATAATTATATGGAAACCAAAGAGGCCATGGCAAGTTCTAGAAGGACCGGTAAATCCATCTCTTTTGGATGATGAACCTTCTGTGTTGGAATGTTAGGGGATTGGCACATCCTAAATCCCTTAACAGACTAATCGCTTTGAATAGGATGTATAAGTTTTCGTTTGTTGCTATTTTGGAGCCTATGGTGTCCAAATATCCTCAGAAAATTATTAGAAAATTCTCTGGCTTTTCTCATTTTGCTAATCTGAATAATAAAATTTGGTTACTCCATAGACAGGAAGTAATGTGTCAAATTTTGTGGGATCATCCACAATTCCTTCATATCAAGTTTAACTTTGGGGGTCAGGAACGTCTGACTACATTTGTTTATGTTCGAAGCTCATCAAGAGCCAAAGTGGAGCTGTGGGAGTGCATTCATACTATCAGCAATTCCTATAATTCCTTATGGCTAGTGGGTGAGGATTTCAACTCCATTTCTGCCCCTTCTGAAAACTTAGGTGGCAATCCACCTAATTCCAATTCAATGAACAACTTTAATGAAAATATTAGCTTGGATGGCTTATTTGATCTTAGTTTCACTGGACCCAAGTTTACTTGAAGGAGAGGACCTTTATGGGAAAGATTAGATAAAATCCTTGTTATCTCTCTCTAGCTGAATGAATTTTTACATACTTCGGTCCAACATCTTAGAATACAGTTTTTGAACATAGGCCATTACTCATTACTATTTTTGCATCTCCAATCAAGCACAAAGCTAGATTTAGATNGCAACGAGAAGGACTGCTTCGGTTGTTCTACTCACGGGAAGAAGAGAGGAAGGCTTACTGAGAGAATACCATCTCCTTTTTTTCTTCTGGCTTGGCGTGAGACTTAAGAGAAGAAGACAAAAGCGGAGAGAATAAAAGGTTTTTATTCTTGTTTCATTCTTCTTCTTCACTACGTAGGANGGTAAAGAAGACAAAAGCGGAGAGAATAAAAGGTTTTTATTCTTATTTCATTCTTCTTCTTCACTACGTAGGAGAAGCCCGAGGCGAAAGAAATAGGCGGCGTCGAGAAAGAAACAACGGTGAAAGAATACATCGAATTTGTAATTCCTTGAAGTTGAAATAAGTGTTTCTTGTAAATTGAAACATTGTGGTGTAAATTCCTCAAGTAGTAAAATCCTCTGGCAACTCCGTGGATGTAGGCAATTTGCCGAACCACGTAAATCTGTGTTTTTTTGTGTGAATTTTCTCGTGTTATTTTTTTACTTCATCGTCGATCGTTATAAATTTCAAAGATCACACAACAACTGGTATCAGAGCCAGGTTACAGACGAAGTGAAGATTTCAGGAATTGAGAAATTTGATGGCACTGATTTTGGTTATTGGAGGATGCAGATAGAGGATTACCTCTATGGGAAGAAACTCCATCTTCTGTTATTGGGGAAATACCTGAAAGAATGGATGAGACTGAATGGAATCTGTTGGATCGACAGGTTCTGGGGGTTATTCGATTGACCCTATCGAGGTCCGTTGCACACAACGTCGTCAAGGAGAGGACGAATGCAGATCTTATGACAGCCCTGTCAGGTATGTATGAAAACTATCGGCGAATAACAAGGTATATCTGATGAAGAAGTTATTCAATTTGAAGATGGCGGAAGGTACGTCTGTTGTACAACACCTGAATGATTTTAATACCATCACAAATCAATTATCGTCTGTGGAAATTGAATTTGATGATGAGATACGTGCACTGATCTTGTTGACTTCATTGTCAAATAGCTGGGAAGCTATGAGGATGAATGTGCGCAGAAAAGATTCTGGCGAGATCTCAGGTTCGAGTTCGGCACTAAATGTTGATTCCAGAGGGAGATCACTTGACAAGAACTCAAACAGGGGAAGATCAAAATCAAAGAACAGAAGCAGGAGCAAGTCAAGGCCTGGTAAACAAGTAACTTGCTGGAATTGTGGCAAAACTGGTCACATAAGGAGGAACTGCAGGAATCTTAAGAAGAAGGAGAATGACAGTGCGAATATAGTAACTGAAGAATCACATGATGCACTATTGCTGGCAGTTCATAGTTCTGTTGATGACTGAATACTGGATTCAGGAGCTTCGTTCCATACAACTTTCCATCGGGAATTGATGTGGAATTATGTTGCAGGTGACTTTGGAAAAGTATATTTGGCAGATGGAGAAGCTCTGAATGTGGTAGGAATGGGGGATATTGACATTGCACTTCCAAATAAAAACAAGTGGACTCTGCAAAAGGCCAGACACATTCCTGAACTGAAGAAGAACCTCATTTTTGTTGGACAGCTTGATGAATGTGGACATTCAGTAGTTTTCTCAAATAGTACCTGGAAGGTTACTAAAGGAGCATTGATATTGACTCGGGGTAAGAAAACAGGTACATTGTATATGACTACTGGTTTAATTAACAGTATTGATACTACTGTTGCAANCAGTTCAGGCCTATTAGTTTCACTAATGGATTGTCCAAAATTATTAGCAAGGTTATTTCCAATAGATTGCAGCCTCACTTACCTCATCTCATCAATGAAAATCAATCAGCTTTTGTGCAAGGAAGAAGTATAGTGGAGAATGTTCTCTTGGCTCCAGAATTAGTCCTGGATTTGGACAAATAGTGTAGAGGGGGGAATCTTATTTTAAAACTTGACATCCAAAAGGACTATGGTTCCATACACAAGGATTTCATTGAGGAGGTGCTTTCAGCTAGGGAATTCTCTCAACCCTTTATTTCCATGATCCTAAGGTGGCTTACTAATAATTATCATTCTATTTTCATTAATGGGAAGTCTCATGATTTCATCACTGCTTCTAGAGGCATTAAGAAAGGTGACCCTTAATCTCCAACTATCTTCATACTTACGTTTGATTACTTATCTAAACTGTTGAATCAATTTATGGCCAAAGATCCTCACTCTTTATATAGCCACAGATCTAACATTGTTGTTAACCATTTCGCTTTTGCTGATGATGTTATTATATTTGCCAAAGCTCTAAACCTGCAGTTAAATTGCTTTTCCAATGTTTCGAGAACTTTCAAGATAGCTATGAATGAAGTTTCATATACAAAAATGCCAGTTGTCTTCAGTAAAAAAGGTGAAACCAGAAATAAAGCATTGGATTTCATATTTCACTAGCTTTTGCTCTAGTTCTCTACCTCTGAAATACTTGGGTACCTTATTGCTCCAAGGGAGGACTAGGCAAGTCNAACTTGCATCCCCCTGTCAGCAATACAAAACTCCCAAAGTTTGTTGTGTGTTCCGTAGGTGTAAAGCAAGCTAAAGAAGACCGAAATACAACAACACAAAACAATTCAACACAATAAATTGTATCCCCTTGTCAGCAACAAAAAGCCTGTCCATCTAAAATGCCACCAAAGTTTAAACATCCTCATTCGCAGTCTCCCAAGACCCATTTAATTCCATACATAACCATACCATTGTAGCGGTTGCCCTTAACATATAGGGCCATCCAAGCTACGTACATATTTCATATATTTAGAGCCGAATAACATGCACCTAAAAAACCATCAGCTACAAGTGAATGGCTCCATAAAAGTGCTCAAACCAAACAAAATATGGTATTATAGAAATGGAAATTAGAATCATACAAAGCAGCTATAGTTTTTATCCCACAGAAAACATTTGTAATGTGAAAATGTATTTAAATTATTATTGCACTCACTTTGCAGCTAACCAAACATATGTCATAGCAACCGTAGCATCAAGTTGTAAGCCTCTCTAATAAGAATAAAGTATACATCAAGATGTAAAAACTTCAACATAGGAACTGAAAGCCTCAAGATGTAAGCCTTTATAATAAGAATAAAGTTTCAAGATGTAAGCCTCTCTAATCATAGGAATTGAAAGCTATAGCATCAAGATGTAAGCCTCTCTAACAGGAATAAAGCTTACTATAGAAAATTCAACATTTTGAGAAGACGAGCAACTTCTGGCCTTATATATAGTGAAAANTTTTATCGCTCATTTAACTTGCTCTCAATTCAACCCCACAACACAGGTGGTTGACCTTTGGTCAGATGGTGAATGGACTAGCAAGCTCTTCAAAATATCCTTGATAATAGATTACTCAACACTGTCCTAAAGAAACCCATTAACAGATCCAAGAAGGATAAAATTATATTGAAGAAGAAGGTCTCCCAAACTTTTTCAGCTTCCATTGCTAACTTCTGCTTTCCTCAATAGGAGGCCTTTTGGACTAAATGTGTTTGGAACAAGTTTCTTTCTCCTTCCATGGCCTTTTTGGCTTGGAAATTAATCTATGGCTTCATACCCACTGATGATATTTTAAAGTTAAAAGGCTTGAGAGGCCCTTCAAGATGCTGCCTGTGAAAAAGTGAAGAGGAATCCCTCCACCATTTGTTCTTCAAATGCTCTAATGTTCAGCTAGTCTGGAACCTCTTGTTACTCAAACTGAAACTTAATACCATTTAGTTGTTTTGGGATGATTTTTATATATGCTAGAAAGACTGGCAGGATCAATCTCTCCCTCCTATCCCTTCTATCATAGCTTGGTTTGTTTGGATGGCCAGAAATAAGCTGAAATTTGATGAAGTCCATGTGGATGCCACTGCCATTGCCACTAATTGCTACAACTATTTACAGAAATTGTATTGTCATAGGAAGCTTCATGAAATCCTATGCACAACCTCCCTCAACTGTTCAATGAAATTTCNTAGTTCAAGCCTATTAGTTTCACTAATGTATTGTCCAAAATTATTAGCAAGTTTATTTCCAATAGATTGCAGCCTCACTTACCTCATCTCATCAATGAAAATCAATCAGCTTTTGTGCAAGGAAGAAGTATAGTGGAGAATGTTCTCTTGGCTCCAGAATTAGTCCTGGATTTGGACAAATAGTGTAGAGGGGGGAATCTTATTTTAAAACTTGACATCCAAAAGGACTATGGTTCCATACACAAGGATTTCATTGAGGAGGTGCTTTCAGCTAGGGAATTCTCTCAACCCTTTATTTCCTTGATCCTAAGGTGGCTTACTAATAATTATCATTCTATTTTCATTAATGGGAAGTCTCATGGTTTCATCACTGCTTCTAGAGGCATTAAGAAAGGTGACCCTTTATCTCCAACTATCTTCATACTTACATTTGATTACTTATCTAAACTGTTGAATTAATTTATGGCCAAAGATCCTCACTCTTTATATAGCCACAGATCTAACATTGTTGTTAACCATTTCGCTTTTGCTGATGATGTTATTATATTTGCCAAAGCTCTAAACCTGCAGTTAAATTGCTTTTCCAATGTTTCGAGAACTTTCAAGATAGCTATGAATGTAGTTTCATATACAAAAATGCCAGTTGTCTTCAGTAAAAAGGTGAAACCAGAAATAAAGCATTGGATTTCACATTTCACTAGCTTTTGCTCTAGTTCTCTACCTCTGAAATACTTGGGTACCTTATTGCTCCAAGGGAGGACTAGGCAAGTCCAAATTGATGATATTCTACTTAAAGTCCAAGATAAACTCAATTGCTGGTCTAATAATTTCCTCTCCAATGGGGTAAGAATTACACTCCTCAAAAGTATTTTGAGAACTCTTCCATCTTATTTATCACAAGTTTCTGTTATGAATAAATCAATTCAAACTACTCTTGAAAGAACTTTTAATAGATTCCTTTGGGCAGTTTAGAGAAAGCAAGTGCATTGGGTGAGATGGAAAAGAGTTTGTGGCAGTGCTAGAGCTGGATGTTTGGGGTTTAAGAGTTTCCAACAGATTTCCCAAACTAACTTTTGCAAACATTGGGTTATGTTTAGAGCAAAGAGTTCCATTTGGGCTAAATTTTAGAAAGTTAAATACTGCAAAGATCTGCATCATTCTCTTGTGACTAATAGATTGAGGGTTTGAAGAACTTGGAAGAATATGCTGAAGATGAGAACTAAGGCTGACCAACTTTTCATTTGGGATATTAGGGAAGGTGGACTTAATGTTTGGCTAGATAATTGGACTGGAGAAGGCTTTATCGCTCATTTAACTGGCTCTCAATTCAACCCCACAACACAGGTGGTTGACCTTTGGTCTGATGGTGAATGGACTAGCAAGCTCTTC
>JXCR01069142.1:3809-16634 GCA_002079205.1 Phalaenopsis hybrid cultivar
AGTAATTCTGTTAATGTACAGACTGAACAGACTGAAAGAGTTTATGAAGAAGATTTGCAGGGCAGATTTGCTGGAAATGCTCGCTCAAGTTCCAATGCGCTCCCAGTTCAGATTTTAGGATCAGATGGGATAGATTGTGAAACTACGGATGGGTCTATATCGCTGGATCATAAGACACCGCTCCGCGACTTTCCTTCGTTCCGCTTTGGGTAGAGTTTTTTTTTTCCATTCATCAATATTGCTTTGCCTATATGTGTTTTCTAATAGGAGTATTTACATACACACCACACAATTCCTTTGTATTTGCTATCTAACACCTTTTTTTTTTTTTTCTTACTCGAACCATCTAAAGCGCTTTCATATTGTTCTAAATTTAGAAAAAAAGTTAAATACAACCTTTTCATGCCTAGGTAAGGTAGTATTCATGTTAAAAATGTATTTTGGGTGTTAGATATGTAAATACATTAAAATTGCATGCTACGTATGCAGAATGCCCAAAATTATTAATGCTGCGTGCTGTGACTTTTGCTTTTGTAATCCACTCTCATGAATTCTACATTGAAACTGATATTATGTTGTTTACAATGTGCAAAAGTTTCTCTAGGCAAATAGTGAAAGATTGGCAAACTTTATAGGAAACTTACATGAAATAACGGATCTGCTAGTTATTGTTATGATCACTTTCTATGATTTTGTATGTTAAGCATGCTTTGTTATGAATATGGAAATTTGATCCTCATATAGCTGGCTATGGATATTGCTATGTATGCTCTCTTTTATTAAATTGAATGGAATGGATGTTATTCTTATGTTTGCGATTATACCTGCATCCAATTTCTTCTCTCTTTTGCTATATATTGCTATATTTATTTACTTGATCGATTTTAGCATGAGCTTGGAATTTGATAATAAACATTTCCACTGCATTGAAGCTATTCTTTGGTTTTTTTTTTTGGAACTGATTTCTCAAATCATTCTGTGTTAATTGCGAGTAGTATTTCATTTGTCTAACCATTAATAATATCTGAAGGTGTGGTGCCTGACATCTGCTTATATTAACTTCAACATGATTATGTATACTAGAGCTGTTACTTGTGTTCGAATAGAAGGATGATTGACCAAATATTTTCCTATTTCAATTGGATTACATCAGGGATTGGTTTTAAGCCTATATATTTTTGCTTTATTTATGGGTGCTCTTATTGGATGTTTACAGGAGGATGTACCTTGGTTTATGCTTTTCACAAATGACATCCTTTTTGTGGATAACACTAGAGAAAAATATCAGGAAAAACTTGAATTATGGAGGTCTACATTGGAATCTAAAGGCCTTCACGAGTATAACTAAAACGGAATACATGGAATGTAATTTTATTAATAGTAGCTCTAATGACAGAGTTGTAACTATGGGTGATCAAATTATTAAAAGTGTGAACGCTTTAGATTATCTCGGGTCTATTGTTTAAAGTGATGGTGATATAGATGGGGATATTATTAGTTGAATTCAAGTTGGTTGGTTGAAGTGTAAGAATGCTTCGGGTCTTTTGTGTGATAGAAAAGTATCGCTTAGAATGAAAGGAAAATTTGATAAGATGGTGGCGAGAGCTACAATGCTCTATGACGTTGAATGTTGGCCTTTAAAAGAGAAGCATAAAACTAAGTTAAGTGTTGCCGGGATGAGAATGCTTATATGGATAAGTGGGTTTACACTTAGGGACAAAATACTAAATGAATATATCCGTGATAGGGTTGGTGTAGCTCCAATGGCGGACAAAATTAGAGAGAGTCGTCTTAGATTGTTTGGTCACGTTAAACGTCGACCATCTGATGATCCAGTTAGGAGAATAAATGTTTTAGATTTGATTTATGTTAAGAAAGACAGAGGTAGACCTAGAAAAACTTGGGCATATTGTATAAAAANTTTTTTTTGTCATTGTCCTCATTTTATTCAAGATATGACAATAGTACATAAATTTTTTTTTTTTTGCTACAAGTAAACAAATAATGGTGCAAAGACCAGCTTTTCGATTTATCAGATCTCATTTATTTTCTGACATTTAAGACGGAAGTGTAAAATTTTAGTCTTTCAGCTAAAATGACTTTTGTACTTGATGTCATCGTAGGCTATATAGTGGGCAATGTTTCAGAAAAGCGTGATATGGTTGCATTTCATGAGTTACCTGGAAGTGGTACTAGTATGTAGGATGACCATAGGTCGAGTTGACCCTGATTTAGCACGTTATATCTTTTTTTTTTAATCTTATATTATTTGAGCATTTAGATGTCAATCCTTATGGGGGTTATCTGGTAACAGCTTTAGTAAATCTTGTAAGGCCAGATTTACTAAATCCTGTCAACACCAATATTTAGTAAATCCATAATTTAAAACAAAAACTGAAAAGGAATTGAGAAGAAATTAGATTTAAAATTGCCCTTTTTTACGTATGGCAGATTTAGGCTAAATCCCACTTTAAATCCATTACAGACACCCCATAATGTGTTAGTGGGTAGTTCAGTCACTGTACCTCATTATGCTCTCTCTGTATGTTAGGGATAGGACTTAGATAGGCGGGACTGTGTTTATGGATATACTAAGTTGTTTTGCTGAAAACAAAGTCAAATCTCCTAGTGATTGGCTTTTNCCATTTGAGTCCCATAGTCTATAAAAGTGTCAAATTAGTCATCAGAATCTTTAAATTGGAACTGAAGCAGTCCACACGGAGGACTATTAGAACCCCAATTTAAAGAATTTGGAAACTAATTTGACACTTATATAGACTCTGGGACTNTCATTTGAGTCCCATAGTCTATAAAAGTGTCAAATTAGTCATCAGAATCTTTAAATTGGGACTGAAGCAGTCCTCACGGAGGACTATTAGAACCCCAATTTAAAGAATTTGGAAACTAATTTGACACTTATATGGACTCTGGGACTATGAAAGCCCAATGTAAATAGTCGGGGACTATTTTGGCATTTCATAATATTTACAAGATTTGAGAGCCAAGTTTGATTAACTCGTGGATGCAGATGCTTCTTTGCAAAAGGGTGNTAGGAAAGCCCAATGTAAATAGTCGGGGACTATTTTGGCACTGCATAATATTTACAAGATTTGAGAGCCAAGTTTGATTAACTCGTGGATGCAGATGCTTCTTTGCAAAAGGGTGCAAGAGATAGCAGCCGATAATGGCAAAAATTGCTGTTTTGCAGAAATTTTTTGTTCTTGTAGACAGCCTTGTGAATATTCTCATGGAGGTAGTGCTACTGGTTACTGTAAGCAAGGCCATGATAGGGGCAATTCTTCTGGATGTATGGGGAATGTCCACATGGCAGAGTCTCAAGCTGAAAGCCATGGCACGTCTGGTCCTGTACGCGTCCATGTACGGGGTTCCATTGATGGCCTCGCTGGCATAGGGAGAGGAGCAACATACCCCTCTGGATCAGCTTGGCCTCCCACCCGCTATGTGTTTTCGCGTGTTCCTTTTGGACTAGGAAACAGGAATTGTCAGCAGTCTTTAGCCAATGATGATTCAGAACCTCGAGTTGATTTTAATGGTGATTTATCAGGAGATGGCTTGACTGCTCTTGTTAGTCTTAGCCAAGGCAGTAATTCTGTTAATGTACAGACTGAACAGACTGAAAGAGTTTATGAAGAAGATTTGCAGGGCAGATTTGCTGGAAATGCTCGCTCAAGTTCCAATGCGCTCCCAGTTCAGATTTTAGGATCAGATGGGATAGATTGTGAAACTACGGATGGGTCTATATCGCTGGATCATAAGACACCGCTCCGCGACTTTCCTTCGTTCCGCTTTGGGTAGAGTTTTTTTTTCCATTCATCAATATTGCTTTGCCTATATATGTTTTCTAATAGGAGCATTTACATACACACCACACAATTCCTTTGTATTTGCTATCTAACACCTTTTTTTTTACTTGAACCATCTAAAGCTTTCATATCACATAAAAAAGCACCACTGTTCTAAATTTTAAAAAAAAGTTAAATACAACCTTTTCATGCCTAGGTAAGGTAGTATTCATATTAAAAATGTATTTTGGGTGTTAGATATGTAAATACATTAGAATTGCGTGCTATGTATGTAAAATGCCCAAAATTATTAATGCTACGTGCTGTGACTTTTGCTTTTGTAATCCACTCTCATGAATTCTACATGGAAACTGATATTATGTTGTTTACAATGTGCAAAAGTTTCTCTAGGCAAATAGTGAAAGATTGGCAAGCTTTATGGGAAAATTACTTGAAATAACGGATCTGCTAGTTATTGTTATGATCACTTTCTATGATTTCGTATGTTAAGCATGCTTTGTTATGAATATGGAAATTTGATCCTCATATACCTGGCTATGGATATTGCTATGCATGCTCTCTTTTATTAAATTGAATGGAATGGATGTTATTCTTATGTTTGCTATTATAACCGCATCCAATTTCTTCTCTCTTTTGCTATATATTGCTATATTTAACTACTTGATCCATTTTAGCATGAGCTTGGGATTTGATAATAAACATTTCCACTGCATTGAAGCTATTGTTTGGTTTTTTTTTTTTGGAACTGATTTCACAAATCATTCAGTGTTAATTGCGAGTAGTATTTCATTTGTCTAACCATTAATAATACCTGAAGGTGTGGTGCCTGACATCTGCTTATATTAACTTCAACATGATTATGTATACTAGAGCTGTTACTTGTGTTCGAATAGAAGGATGATTGACCAAATATTTTCCTATTTCAATTGGATTACATCAGGGATTGGTTTTAAGCCCATATATTTTTGCTTTATTTATGGGTGCTCTTATTGGATGTTTACAGGAGGATGTACCTTGGTTTATGCTTTTCAAAAATGACATCCTTCTTGTGGATAACACTAGAGAAAAATATCAGGAAAAACTTGAATTATGGAGGTCTACATTGGAATCTAAAGGCCTTCACGAGTATAACTAAAACGGAATACATGGAATGTAATTTTATTAATAGTAGCTCTAATGACAGAGTTGTAACTATGGGTGATCAAATTATTAAAAGTGTGAACGCTTTAGATTATCTCGGGTCTATTGTTTAAAGTGATGGTGATATAGATGGGGATATTATTAGTTGAATTCAAGTTGTTTGGTTGAAGTGTAAGAATGCTTCGGGTCTTTTGTGTGATAGAAAAGTATCGCTTATAATGAAAGGAAAATTTGATAAGATGGTGGCGAGAGCTACAATGCTCTATGACGCTGAATGTTGGCCTTTAAAAGAGAAGCATAAAACTAAGTTAAGTGTTGCCGGGATGAGAATGCTTATATGGATAAGTGGGTTTACACTTAGGGACAAAATACTAAATGAATATATCCGTGATAGGGTTGGTGTAGCTCCAATGGCGGACAAAATTAGAGAGAGTTGTCTTAGATTGTTTGGTCACGTTAAACGTCGACCATCTGATGATCCAGTTAGGAGAATAGATGTTTTAGATTTGATTTATGTTAAGAAAGACAGAGGTAGACCTAGAAAAACTTGGGCATATTGTATAAAAAAAGATAAATTTATTAGAATTAAATGAAAATATGACACTCAATAGAACGCAATGGAGAAAAATGATTCATGTAGTCGACCCCAGATGAAGGCTTGTTGTTGCTGTTGTTGTTGCAACAAATTTTAATATTGGCATCCTCAACATTGCTTTTTAAGATCATTTTCTCATCTCAAATGTTGAAAAAAAAAATCACGTTGTTTTGTTTGCTCCACATAAAATGGCTTATTTATTTTTACATGATAGTTTTTCCTATCATTTGAAATAAATATATGGATTTTTTCTGNGGGCTTATTTATTTTTACATGATAGTTTTTCCTATCTTTTGAAATAAATATATGGATTTTTTCTGACATTCAAAGCTTGATTAAAATTTGTGAATTTTATGCCTATAAACTGATTTTTACGTGACCTTTTGGGTTTGATTCACCTAATTTCTCCACTAAGTTGTTTTCATAAGAGAGAATGATGGTTCTTTTAAGTCGACGTAATTCTCCTTCTCCCTCCCTCCCTCCCTCCCTCCATCTATAAAATGTCTCCTTTCTTGGACGTTGGCTAGCTCTCAAGTCCAGTAAGGCCAAAGATAAAGTAAATTCTTTTACCTGTTATTAATTTCTGGTTCTTATCAAGTGCTAGGAATTCCTCCTACAAATTGCTGGCTTGTCATACTCTAGATGTCGTTCTTCGAGTAAGCCTCCAACTTTATTATTATTTTTTTCAGCTTGCTGCCATGTCTCCATTGTTGTCAGCCAAAACTTCACCTTTGATCTTTATTACTATAATCCATATGTTCTCCTGTGGCATATTTTTACTAATTACTGCTCATTTTCTTTCATTAGAAATGAAACCTAAGTTTTAATATAAATGATTTTTTTTTTTGTTCTGATTTAATAAAAGGGTGGAGTTTGAAGATGTCCATAGGCTTGCTGATGGTCAGGTGNACTAATTACTGCTCATTTTCATTCATTAGAAATGAAACCTAAGTTTTAATATAAATGATTTTTTTTTTTTTTGTTCTGATTTAATAAAAGGGTGGAGTTTGAAGATGTCCATAGGCTTGCTGATGGTCAGGTGAAGCATTCTCCAGAAGTATTCTATGCTGGATCACTGTGGAAGGTATGTCATTTATCTTGAATAAACTGCAATAATATCTTTTAAAAATATACTAAAATAATGAAAAAAAAAAAACTGCAATAATTTCTTTTAGGAGCAGTTACATTCATACTGCACGATGGTTATGTAGTTACATATCCAACACCTAAATATTCATATTTACATGCACACCACTCAAATCTTTAACTTCACATAAAAAATACCACTATCATCCTAAAATAATGAAAAAAAAAACTGCAATAATTTCTTTTAGGAGCAGTTACATTCATACTGCACAATGGTTATGTAGTTACATATCTAACACCTAAATATTCATATTTACATGCACACCACTCAAATCTTTAGCTTCACATAAAAAATACCACTATCATCTCTTTCTAACAGTGAAATACACTTTTCATGCATTGGTTTATGACATTAAGGTGTTATAAGTGTAAATATGAAAGGGTGTTAGATATATAAATACATAAAAATTATGTGATATGTGTTAAATTTGTGATTTGAATTTTATGGGTCTCGCTTGTCTCATATGAAAATTATGAGTACACAGATTGAAACTTAGAAGAAAATTGTAAACACGTCGATTGAAACTTTTGAAAGCAACTGAGAGCTCAGTGATTGAATGCTTTTACATTTTGATCAATGTTATAATAGCTAGAGGTGTCAAAAATTGATCNTTTGTCTCATATGAAAATTATGAGTACACAGATTGAAACTTTAGAAGAAAATTGTAAACACGTCGATTGAAACTTTTGAAAGCAATTGAGAGCTCAGTGATTGAATGCTTTTACATTTTGATCAATGTTATAATAGCTAGAGGTGTCAAAAATTGATCCGACATGTCAAGACGACTTGAACTCAACTCGAAAAATCTGGTCTAAGCTTGCCTGAATATTTTTCGAGTTTGGTTCAGGTCAAAGAATTCGACCTGTTTATTATTCGGGTCACGTTCAGGCTGAACTTGGAAACCCAAACATGACCCGAATAAGCACGAAAATTTAGGTCAGGTTTGGGTTAGCAGTTCAAACTCCGGTTCGGGTCTTAATTTTCAACATGTTTATTATTTGGGTCTATTCGGGTTGACCCTTTTCGGGTCGGGTTATTTTTGGGTCGTGCCCAAACATGACCCACTGACCCGAAATGACACCTCTAATAATAGCCTTTAGATTACAATCAATGTGCTCTTATTTTAGTGTATTCTTTTAATTATCTTTTTTAAAGGGGTTTTGCTAAAACTATAAATTTGTCCATTTTATTTTGTACAAGTGAACTCACATTCTCTTCTTTTAGTTTTATGTTAGCCGAAACTTTCTATTTATAATTTCATATTTGATATAGTAAATTCTCATCTGCTTTGATTTTTCACATTCTTAGGTTTTTCACATAAAATATGCGTGCTCTTTCTTTTGCTTATTTCATTATTGGTTGCATTGATTCAATATTAAGTTGTGGTATTGGAGACAGGTTTTGATATTGACAATAACAATAATAAAGGATGATATTTCTCTTTTAGATTGCAACACCAAATTTTCGCTGTGGAATGTTAAGATAGAAGTTGTCTTAGTGCACATGGATTAGGCAGAGCACTATTTGGGTTTGAAAAGATGCTCTCATTATGGATGTTGAAGGAGAAACAATGTAAAGATAAAAAATCTCTTTCTCAAATTCATTTTCATTTATCAAATCATATTTTACATGATATTTTGATGGAGAAGGCTGATGTTGCATTATGAGTCAAATTAGAGCAATTATACATGACAAAAAGTTTGGCCAATAAGTTGCACATGAAGCAGCGTTTGCACTTTCACAGGATAACGAATGGTGCACCTGTTATAAATCACTTAGCTCAAAGAAATCGGCCTTGATTTGAAAGCTTTAGAAGTTAAGTATGATAAATAAAATTTGACATTATTCTGCTGTATTTCTTGCTCTCATTATATACAACATTTAGAGATATCATCTTATATGCGTGAGAAACACTCTAGACGAAATATATGATACTTTATTTTCTAAGGCTAAGATAAAACAACTTATGGATGAACCTGTTGCTCAGGGAGTAGATATTCTTGTTCGAGGGAGAAATCAAGGGAGTTCTGGGTTCATACAAATGAGTAGATAAAAATTCAAAAGTAAGGATAACATCTGCAGTTACTGTAAGAAAAAAAGGTTACATTAAAATTGAATGTTACAAGTTCCATTGTAAAAGGAAAACAAATTATAATCAGAAAAACAAACAATCATATCGTTATGGTGAAATTAATGTTGTTGAAGAAACTGTTAGTCATGTTGAACTCTTTGTTATCTCTGATGGCGAATCTTGTGATGATTGAGTTCCTGATTTAGCATGCATGTTTCATGTGTTCTAACAAAGATTGGTTCTTAACATATGAAATGTTGCTGAAGGATACTATGTTAATCGACAACAATGCTCTTTGTAACATATAATGTTGTAATTGTTAGAATCAATGTGCTTTATTGAGTCATTAGAACACTTAGAGATGGAGAAATGTTTCATATTTTAAAAGGAATTTCTTAAGTATCTTTTGATGTTAAAAGATACAAGTATTCTGGCGAAGTTGAAGTTTTATAAAAGACTGTTGGACCATATGTATTGTCAGGCTCTACAATAATAGGTGATGCAACCATTATCAGTTCTTCTATGTTAGATGGTGAAACAACTAGATTTTGGCATATATGCACCTTGGACATATGAGTGAGAATGAGATGATCGAACTAAGCAGAAGATAAATTCTAAACAGTCAGAGCATTACTAAATTAAAATTATATGAACATTGTGTGTTTGAAAATAGAAAAGAGTTAAGTTCAATATCAACATTCACATTACTAAGGAAATATTATACTACATATGTCTGACTTTTAGGGACCATCTATAGTATTATTTGAAGGTGACATTAAATATATGCTAAAGTTCACTAGCGATTCCACAAAAAGTTTTGAGTTTTATTCTTAAAGCAGAAAAATAGTGTTTTTACCACTTTTAAAAAATGGAAGATTATGATCAAGAATTAGATTAGAAAGTATATCAAACGTCTTCTCACTGATAATGAGTCGGTGTTCTGCTCAGGAGAATTTAATGTCTTCTATAAATCAGATAAAATTATGAGTCTTCACAGTCTGACACACACCACAACAAAATGGTGTGGCAGAGCGAAAGAATAAGACCATGATGGAAAAGTTTTATTGTATACTCTTCAACACTGGGCTACCAAAGTCATTTTGGGTTGAGTTGCTTCTACAACTTGTTACTTGTGAATTACACCCCTTTCATTGCTATTGAGAAAAAAATTTCATAGTAAATTTGGTCAGGTAAACTTACAAATTATTGTAATTTAAATTTTTTTTATTATTTTGCATATGCTCATTTTAATAATAGTAAATTAGAGCTCAAATCTATAAAATGTGTATTTCTCGGTTATAAAACTTTAGTTAAAGGCTATAAGTTGTGGTGCCCAGAAACCAAGAAAGTGATCGTTAATAGAGATGTTCTATTTGTTGAGTTTATCATGATACACACAACAACTGCTATAGAATCTGTAAGGAGAATAATCAGAACGAGATGTCTAGAAGACAAGTGGAGCTTCATATTGATACAAGATCTAACTCGGATTCAGATAGTCATGGTCATTTTTTTCCATCACCATGATAGAAACTATCACAATGCTCTATTGCCAAGAATAGAATAAGAAGAGAAATTAAGCCGCCTCAGAGGTATAGTGAGGCTGATTTTGTTGCTTATGCTTTAAATATAGTTGAAGACGTCATGTGTGATGAGAATCCTCTAGCTATAAAGAAGCAATTAATTCAGTTTACTTTAGTAAGTGGATGATCTCCATGCAAGCGAAGATTGAATCTCTACACAAAATAGAACTTGAGCTTTGGTAAAGGTAACTCAAGATAAGAAAGTTGCATATGCTCAAGAGTTTTTAAGAAAAATGAAGATACATCGGGAATTGAAGATTTTGGATATACGACCAGACTTGTTGCAAAGTGATTCAGTCAAATTCTAGGTGTAGAATTGACAAATGTATTCTCTCTAGTGGTCAAACGTAGTTTAATTTGAGCTTTATTTGGCATTGTGGCTAAGCATGATCTTGAGCTTGAGCAATTAGATGTGAAGGCTGTATTTTTGCATGGAAAGCTTGAGGACATTGATGTGCAACTACCCATGAACCTCAAGATTATAAGAAAAGAAATCCCTGTTTGTTTGTTGAAAAATTTTCGTTACGGTTTGAAACAGTCTCGTAGGTAGTGGTATAAGAAATTTGGCTCGTTCATAATTGCTTATGAGTTTAAGAGGAGCAACTGTGGTAATTATGTTTACTTCAAGAAGAATAATTATGATAATTTATTTACTTCTTATATATTGATGATATTTTGATAGCTGTTAAGAATAAAGAAGATGTCAAGATGTTAAGAGCTCAACTTAATAATGAGTTGAGATGAAAGTCTCGAGAACTTCAAAAAAAATATTTGACGTGGAGATTCAGTGTGATGAACATACAGGAAAGTTATTTTAAGTCAGGAAGGATGCAATGAGAAAGTTATGCGTTGGTTCAATATATAGAATGCTGAACCTATTAGTACTATATGTTGTGCATTTCAAACTCTAATCAGTTTTGTGTTCTCAATTAGATGATGAGATTGTTATATATCTCGAGTTCCATATTTTAGTGTAGTGTGATCTCTCATATATGTTATTATATGTTCTGATCTTGATTTATCATGTGCAGTAAGTGCAGTTAACATATATATGAGTAATCTAGGTAAGGTGCATTTGAAAGCAGTTCAGTGGATCATAATGCATTTATGCCAAATAAAAGATGTNGGGTTGAGTTGCTTCTACAACTTATTACTTGTGAATTACACCCCTTTCATTGCTATTGAGAGAAAAAACTTCATGGTGAATTTGGTCAGGTAAACTTACAAATTATTGTAATTTAAATTTTTTTTTATTATTTTGCATATGCTCATTTTAATAATAGTAAATTAGAGCTCAGATCTATAAAATGTGTATTTCTCGGTTATAAAACTTTAGTTAAAGGCTATAAGTTGTGGTGCCCGGAAACCAAGAAAGTGATCATTAATAGAGATGTTCTATTTGTTGAGTTTATCATGATACACACAACAACTGCTATAGAATCTATAAGGAGAATAATCAGAACGAGATGTCTAGAAGACAAGTGAAGCTTCATATTGATACAAGATCTAACTCGGATTTAGATAGTCATGGTCATTTTTTTCCATCACCATGATAGAAACTATCACAATGTTCTATTGCCAAGAATAGAATAAGAAGAGAAATTAAGCCGCCTCAGAGGTATAGTGAGGCTGATTTTGTTGCTTATGCTTTAAATATAGTTGAAGACGTCATGTGTGATGAGAATCCTCTAGCTATAAAGAAGCAATTAATTCAGTTTACTTTAGTAAGTGGATGATCTCCATGCAAGCGAAGATTGAATCTCTACACAAAATAGAACTTGAGCTTTGGTAAAGGTAACTCAAGATAAGAAAGTTGCATATGCTCAAGAGTTTTTAAGAAAAATGAAGATACATCGGGAATTGAAGATTTTGGATATACGACCAGACTTGTTGCAAAGTGATTCAGTCAAATTCTAGGTGTAGAATTGACAAATGTATTCTCTCTAGTGGTCAAACGTAGTTTAATTTGAGCTTTATTTGGCATTGTGGCTAAGCATGATCTTGAGCTTGAGCAATTAGATGTGAAGGCTGTATTTTTGCATGGAAAGCTTGAGGACATTGATGTGCAACTACCCATGAACCTCAAGATTATAAGAAAAGAAATCCCTGTTTGTTTGTTGAAAAATTTTCGTTACGGTTTGAAACAGTCTCGTAGGTAGTGGTATAAGAAATTTGGCTCGTTCATAATTGCTTATGAGTTTAAGAGGAGCAACTGTGGTAATTATGTTTACTTCAAGAAGAATAATTATGATAATTTATTTACTTCTTATATATTGATGATATTTTGATAGCTGTTAAGAATAAAGAAGATGTCAAGATGTTAAGAGCTCAACTTAATAATGAGTTGAGATGAAAGTCTCGAGAACTTCAAAAAAAATATTTGACGTGGAGATTCAGTGTGATGAACATACAGGAAAGTTATTTTAAGTCAGGAAGGATGCAATGAGAAAGTTATGCGTTGGTTC
>JXCR01069160.1:11806-25800 GCA_002079205.1 Phalaenopsis hybrid cultivar
AAAACTTAACATTTTATTTGTTGTGGATTATATTTCTAAATGGATTGAAGTTGTTGCTTTACCTAGATGTGATTCTCAAGTGTTACAAAGTGTTTAAAGAGATATTTTTACCAGATTTGAAATACTAAGAGTGATCATTACTTATGGGGGAAACCATTTTAAAAACTATAGTATTGAAACATTAACGAGGAAATATGGAATTAAACATCGAATTGTCACAACTTATCACCCTCAGACCAGTGGTTTAGCAGAACTATCCAATCGTAAAATTAAAAGAATATTGGAAAAAAAAGTAAATCCTAACAGAAAAAGAGTGGTCTGCTAGACTTGATTCTGCATTATGAGCTTATATGACAGCTTATAAAACTCATATAGGAATGTCACCATATAGGATCATATTTGGAAAGGCTTGTCACTTGCCGGTTGAATTAGAGCNTGTAAATCCTAACAGAAAAAGAGTGGTCTGCTAAACTTGATTCTGCATTATGAGCTTATAGGACAGCTTATAAAACTCATATAGGAATGTCACCATATAGGATCATATTTGGAAAGGCTTGTCACTTGCCGGTTGAATTAGAGCATAAATCTTATTGGACTATTAAAGAATTTAACTATAATTTGAGGAATACTGACGAGAAAAGATTATTGCAATTAAATAAAACTTGAGGGAATAAGGAATGAATCTTATGAGAATGCGAAGATTTATACAGAGAAGATGAAAAATTGGCATGATCAGAAGATTTTGAGAAAAGATATTGAGCTTGGATAAGAGATTTTACAGTATAATACAAGATTGAATTTATTTCCCAGAAAACTTAGTCAATGTGGTCGGGGGCCATTTATTGTAATGAAAGTCTATTCTTATGGTGATGTGGATATTAAAGATATGAAAATTTCATGAATAATTAAGGTAAACGAACATCAGCTAAAACCTTACATTAGTGGAAACAAACTTTTTGATGAAGAGATCGTAATGCTGGGTCAACCAGAGTAAAACATTGGATATGTCTGGTTTGTGGGAGGCAACTCATAATTATCGGTGTGGATTGACTTGTTTGGTGATTTTTATTATGACGAGTTTATAATGAGTCCTACATGTAAGGTGGCACAAAACACTTATTGGATGATTAAGGCTCCGTTTGGGGCAGCTTAAAAGTGCAGCGGCATTTTTGAAAACGCCGCCTTTGTGTTTGGTTCGCGCATTCCCTCAACGTTTTCAAAACAACATATTAAATTTCTTAATAAACGCGAAACGAGGGGTCGACCCCGCGTCCCGCGTTCGCTCGAAATTCTTTACTTCGCTGCCCTTGACCTTGAAAGAACTCGCGAACAGGTGTTTCTGATAGGANTGGCGGCATTTTTGAAAACGCCGTCTTTGTGTTTGGTTCGCGCATTCCCTCAACGTTTTCAAAACAACGTATTAACGCGGGACGCGGGGTCGACCCCGCGTCCCACGTTCGCTCGAAATTCTTTACTTCGCTGCCCTTGACCTTGAAAGAACTCGCGAACAGGTGTTTCTGATAGGAGCGGAGCGCAAGGATGAAGATGGGAGTTTCAGTGGTCTATGTTAGCCGCGATCCCGTCATTCCCTTCCCAGGTAGCCGCGATCCCGTCGTTCCCTTCCCAGGTAGCCGCGATCCCGTCGTTCCCTTCCCAGGTAGCCTCGATCCCGTCGTTCCCTTCCCAGGTAAGGCGCTATCCTGTCGTTCCCTTCCCAAGTAGCCGCGATCTTGTCGTTCCCTTCCCTGGTAAGCCACGATCCCGTCGTTCCCTTCCCAGGTACCCGCGAAGACGATCCAGGACCNTCTTTGCGATCCCGTCGTTCCCTTCCCAGGTAAGGCGCTATCCCGTCGTTCCCTTCCCTATTAGCCGCGATCCCGTCGTTCCCTTCCCTGGTAAGCCACGATCCCGTCGTTCCCTTCCCAGGTACCCGCGAAGACGATCCAGGACCGGCCTGGTAAGGTGGATACAGATATCAGAGGAGTGAAGAACGATCTGTATCGATTTTTCTTCGAAGTAAAAATCTGTCGTCTTCTTCCCTTAAATAATTCTGTGAGTCATTGATCATTATTATTATTATTATTATTTTTTGGGACTAAATATCCTTACACTGATTTGGCTCAATTTCTTTTGGTTTCTTCTTCCCCTTATTTATTTTTTTTTTCTCCCTGCATAGGTGTTATTATGCAGGCCACTTTATTTGGTAGTCTGTGCAGTGGTGAAGGAACCATTAAATTCAAATGACGTATGAGTTTTTGAATGAACGATGGCTGCCTTCAGAATTGATGAGCAAGGGTAAAATGTAAGGCTAGTTAATTTGGTTAAGGCAAGAGAGACCTTCGGACTGGAACTATTTCAGGACATTAAACAAGTCTGGAGTCATATGAAATTTTAATTTAATTTTGCACAAGGAAATATGAGGCGGGAGTCTGGAGTCATATGAAATTAACTACTTTGCTAGTTAATTTGGTTTCTTCTTCCCCTTATAAAGTTTTTTAAACTTAAGTATTACATTTACTCTATTCAACACATAACAAACAGTGTTGCTTCAACCCAAAAGTATTTAAAAAGCTTGTATCCATTTAACATTGAACTAGTAGCTTTTATAAGAGTTCTATTTTTTTCTTAGCTACCCTATGCTCTTGTGGTGTCCTGAGGGTTGAAAATTTTTGAAATATGCTAGTCTCATTACAAAATATTTCAAACTTCTCATTTTTAAATTTTCCACATTGATTACAATGAATAGTTGTAATATTATAACCAATTTTTTGCCCATACAACAAATATTTTAAAAATAGCATATGATTTACATTTATATCTTAGTAATTTCACCCATAAAAATCATGCTAATTCGTCTACATTTAGATGTCTATAAGAATTTTTTTTTCTAAGCTAATGGTGTTTAGTGATCCAAATGGACCCATGCATAAAATAAATAAGGGTTTAATTGCGACTAAATTATTAGTAGAATGGAAGAATGATCTAACATGATTTCCATGATAACAAACATAACATTTTTGGGCATTTATAAATTCTAGTTTAGGTATCTCTATTACTAAAGTTGATTATTTAATTTTTTAAGGGTGTTCATACTAAAATGACATAGTTTCCTTTGCAACAACCAAGATTCATCGAAACTGATTTTGAGTCAACAAAATTTTTAGATCTTCTCACATTTTTGAAATTAATCACATAAACATTACTAATATGAATACCACCAATTGCCTTCTGTAAATTATTTTCAGCAAGTCACTTTTTATTCCCTTCTAGATTTTAGTGTCAAGTATTTACTTATATCACCAGTCACATGCCCAAAGCACCTGTTATAAAAAGACCACATGAATTCACTAGTCCTATTTTGAAGGCATCCTTGTATAATATACAAATTAGTAATATTGAGAACCCATAGCATTTTGGGTCACTTCAATAAGGTAGATTAATGCGTATGGTGATGAGATTCCACATTTTTTTTAATTCCCATTTTAATTGTGTGTTCATATGAGATTTAGTGGGGCATAATGAGCAATGTATACAACTACTCCACATGAATGACATGTAAAGCTAGGAAATGAATGCATAAATCTATGAGATATAAGGCTCTTCATTTGAGAAGAGAATGCAACTAGAAGTGCCAGTCTAGATGGTGCAAATGGTGGTGAGGATTAGTGACCTATTTTCTATGATCGAATACTTCTCTTTTGAGGTAAGCATTTCCACTTTTAGTTATTCAAAGAACAACCCTTAATTTATGCTCCCACACTCAAAAACTATTAATTACACTTCCTAAATCAATATAGCATTCTTTTAATTCATTATACTTTGTAGTAGTATGTGCAGATGCATTTGACTTTTGTATGTGTAACATATTCGTTTGATGTGATCAGATATGTTTTAGTTATATAAATATAAATCAACTTTTTGGTATTTTCTTGTCTGAACAGTGATATTTAATTTTGTTGAGAAAATAGCAAATTCTGTTGCACAGATTATTCATTTAATTAAAAAAAAATGCAATAAGCTGTTTACAAAACACACAAACCAAACAGCTAAACAGCTTATTTAGAATAGGGGCATAATGGTCAATTTTCCAGAATCAGTTGTTTTCCATAAGCGCCAACAAAATAGTCATACAGTTTATCCGGATAAGCTGCTCATCAGCAGATTATCCGGATAAGCTGCTTAGCAGCAGAAGCTGGATAAGTTGTAGCTGCCCCAAACAGACCCTAAAACGAGGTTGGGACGAGTAAATTAGACTTTTACATTTTTGGGTATTGGCGTCTAGATGCCGAACCTAGCGCCTAAGCGCCTCTTTTACTGCGAGCCTAGCACCTAAGTGCCCAATCAGGTGTCTCGTGTAACTTTCAAAAACCACCAAATTTCGAATATTGCCCCCTCCTCTATTAAAACGACTGTGGACGTAAATGAGGATATCATCTTCATAATTCTAAGTGTTCTAGAGGAGGAAAGGAGTGAAAGAATCATCCCCACCTTGAGATCATTATCTCAAGATCCATGGAGAGTGGTAAGTTAGATGAAAAGAAGTTGATGCATAAGGATGCCCAAACATACTTCAATGAATTCCTTGCGCCGAGCCTGAAAGGAATAATAGAGAAACTTTCAAAGATTGAGAAAGAGTTGGCGAATTTGCATTCCAAGCTAAGCGAGATGTATTACCAATACAAACATCTGGAATGACAATTCAGATAACAGTTCAATCACATGACATGCTTCCACGAGTATCAGGTAAGGATGTATCAAGAAAACTAATGGATTGGAGAGAAAGTTGCAGAAGATTTTCCTCCTGCTCCTTTTTACCAATTATTCAATTGTCAAATTCTAATGGGTGAAAGGGTGGATGACAATAGTGTTCATAATTATTAGTGCTTGGAATATTGTGTGAAATCTGATGCTTTTGTTATGTTTATGTGTTCTGTGCTTTTAAATTTCAAGGGATTCTAGAACTCCAAATTGGTATTATGTATGTTTTTTGTTTAATTGTTCATGTCGAATCAATGTTATGTCTGTTTGTATTGAACTTATGCTTATGAAAATGAAGTAGTGCCATGTTTGTGTTATTAATATCTGACATTAGTGCACTAGAATGATTGGAATGAATTGAATTTAAGAATTTAGTGGTTGTGCGCATGAATATTGGAGAAATGAAGAAATCAATTAACTATCAAAATGGTTGTTGAATCAAACATATTTGGTTGGAAAACCTTAAGTTTGCTGTGCTCTTTTGAAAATGATAAAAACTTTCAAAATTTGTATGGTCGAGCACCGACGCCAAAGAGCCCAAACTGGCGCCTAGGCGCCGAACCAGCTGAAATGTACAAAAACCCAAATTTTGGACCGGTTCACGCCATTCTTTTGCTGGACTCCATCTTCTTCCCCCATTTTTTGCAATTTTGCACACTAGGGCTTTTCCTACCTTGCTTATTGAGAGGATTTTCAGATAAAAAACATTCATCATCTTTGGGTAAGAGCTTCACTTTTCCTTTGAAAATTTCAATTTTTACCATGTACTTTCTCCACATTATAAATTAGCAAAAAATTGAAAATTCGGGAGATAATGGTGAAAAATCCACATTGAATACAAATTTTTGCTTGGAAAACACTTGTAGGAGTTCATGGAACTTATTTGTGGAATTTATTTGGATTTTTTAAATTTTTTTGTAAATTTGATTATGGCTCCTAAATTTAAGAGAAGAAAAGACAAAGATAGTTTTGATCCCAAAAAGTTCGTGAGTAGAAAAGCACAGGATCATTAAAATGATCTTCTTGTTTCTAAGAAATTGATTCAATAATGAGCATTTCTTTCTTTTGATGGTTCTGTGGAGTATCTTATAGTGGCTAGAAATTGGGAGCAATTTTACTATTTTTCTGTCGATTCCATCATTTCTATAGTTTGAGAGTTTTATGTCAATCTACTCGAGGAGATGATGATTTTGTGTTTGTTCGGGAGAATCTAAGAGATTTCAATTCTGTAAGGGTTAATACATTATTTTTGTTACCTGATGTAACTGACTAATTTAACACAGATTTTGATCCTTCTAAGGGAGAACTTAAAAAAATTATAGCATTTTTAACTGATGGATGTGGAGGTTCGAAGACTAGGAACAACCAAAAGGTAAATTTTGCTTCTTCTTCACTTAATGCCTCATAAAAGCCATGGTATTACTTCATCTCTGCTCGTCTTCTTCCTTCAAACCATTTGAGTGAAGTAACCCGGGAGAGGGCTATTCTGAACTTATGCATCCAGCTGATGAAGCCCATCAATATTGGCTCCCTGATTTACAAAAGCATTATTCATTCCTCTAAGGGAGCTTAGAGGGACTACAACAGGTTTGGGCTACCCTTCTCTCATATTTACTTTATGCAGTCAATCTAGAGTTAGATTTAACTCTTGGGAGGAGATATTGCATCCACTTAAGCCTGTTGAGAAGGCTAATATGGATTTATATGGGAAATGTACTGATTCCGAATTTGGGACTAGATCTTTTGATGCTCTATCTTCATCTCATGGCTCTACATCTCATACTCCTTATAGCATGAAATCATTATTTGATAGTATGCAAGAGGTAAAGGATGGTATTTATGATGTTCAAAGTAGAGTTATGAGATTTGAAGATTGTCAGAATCATTTTGACTCTTATCTTCATTGGCACAGTAACTATGAGAAGGGATTTCATAAATCTCTTGTCAGTTATCTCAAAGGAGGTTAGACTGTAGAATTTCCTTATTATTATGATTATCTGAGGCTTGATGATTTGAGCCATATGGAAATGGATGGGGATGATAATGACGATGAGGACGATGTTGNTGGAGAGATGAAGAAACCAATTAACTATCAAAATGGTTGTTGAATCAAACATATTAGGTTGGAAAACCTTAAGTTTGTTGTGCTCTTTTGAAAATGATAAAAACTTTCAAAATTTGTATGGTTGAGCACCGACGCCAAAGAGCCCAAACTGGCGCCTAGGCGCCGAACCAGCTGAAATGTACAAAATCCCAAATTNAATGAAGAAATCAATTAACTATCAAAATGGTTGTTGAATCAAACATATTTGGTTGGAAAACCTTAAGTTTGCTGTGCTCTTTTGAAAATGATAAAAACTTTCAAAATTTGTATGGTCGAGCACCGACGCCAAAGAGCCCAAACTGGCGCCTAGGCGCCGAACCAGCTGAAATGTACAAAAACCCAAATTTTGGACCGGTTCACGCCATTCTTTTGCTGGACTCCATCTTCTTCCCCCATTTTTTGCAATTTTGCACACTAGGGCTTTTCCTACCTTGCTTATTGAGAGGATTTTTAAATAAAAAACTTTGGAATTCATCATCTTTGGGTAAGAGCTTCACTTTTCCTTTGAAAATTTCAATTTTTACCATGTACTTTCTCCACATTATAAATTAGCAAAAAATTGAAAATTCGGGAGATAATGGTGAAAAATCCACATTGAATACAAATTTTTGCTTGGAAAACACTTGTAGGAGTTCATGGAACTTATTTGTGGAATTTATTTGGATTTTTTAAATTTTTTTGTAAATTTGATTATGGCTCCTAAATTTAAGAGAAGAAAAGACAAAGATAGTTTTGATCCCAAAAAGTTCGTGAGTAGAAAAGCACAGGATCATTAAAATGATCTTCTTGTTTCTAAGAAATTGATTCAATAATGAGCATTTCTTTCTTTTGATGGTTCTGTGGAGTATCTTATAGTGGCTAGAAATTGGGAGCAATTTTACTATTTTTCTGTCGATTCCATCATTTCTATAGTTTGAGAGTTTTATGTCAATCTACTCGAGGAGATGATGATTTTGTGTTTGTTCGGGAGAATCTAAGAGATTTCAATTCTGTAAGGGTTAATACATTATTTTTGTTACCTGATGTAACTGACTAATTTAACACAGATTTTGATCCTTCTAAGGGAGAACTTAAAAAAATTATAGCATTTTTAACTGATGGATGTGGAGGTTCGAAGACTAGGAACAACCAAAAGGTAAATTTTGCTNTGAAGAGATGATGATTTTGTGTTTGTTCGGGAGAATCTAAGAGATTTCAATTCTGTAAGGATCAATACATTATTTATGTTACCTGATGTAACTGACTAATTTAACACAGATTTTGATCCTTCTAAGGGTGAACTTAAGAAAATTATAGCATTTTTAACTGATGGATGTGGAGGTTCGAAGACTAGGAACAACCAAAAGGTAAAATTTGCTTCTTCTGCACTTAATGCCTCATAAAAGCCATGGTATTACTTCATCTCTGCTCGTCTTCTTCCTTCAAACCATTTGAGTGAAGTAACCCGGGAGAGGGCTATTCTGAACTTATGCATCCAGCTGATGAAGCCCATCAATATTGGCTCCCTGATTTACAAAAGCATTATTCATTCCTCTAAGGGAGCTTAGAGGGACTACAACAGGTTTGGGCTACCCTTCTCTCATATTTACTTTATGCAGTCAATCTAGAGTTAGATTTAACTCTTGGGAGGAGATATTGCATCCACTTAAGCCTGTTGAGAAGGCTAATATGGATATATATGGGAAACGTACTGATTCCGGATTTGGGACTAGATCTTTTGATGCTCTATCTTCATCTCATGACTCTACATCTCATACTCCTTACAGCATGAAATCATTATTTGATAGTATGCAAGAGGTAAAGGATGGTATTTATGATGTTCAAAGTAGAGTTATGAGATTTGAAGATTGTCAGAATCATTTTGACTCTTATCTTCATTGGCATAGTAACTATGAGAAGGGATTTCATAAATCTCTTGTCAGTTATCTCAAAGGAGATCAGACTGTAGAATTTCCTTATTATTATGATTATTTGAGGCTTGATGATTTGAGCCATATGGAAATGGATGGGGATGATAATGACGATGAGGACGATGTTGGTGAGGAGTAGTTGATTTTTATTAGTGTGCCTGAATAAATTTGTTGTTCTTTGATATCTGTAGCTATTTTAGCATTGTACTGGACTTATTGTATGTTGATGCTTGTGTGAATTCTTGTATCGAGCTTTTTACTTTGGTGCACCACTGTTTACTTTTACTCTAGTTCATATACATACTGATTGTGTGTAAGTAGATCTTTACTTAGCACTTTTGATGAAAAACGTGTTTCAAATTGCGATTTACTTACCGCTACAAACATGTTGTTATTACTTGTACCTGTACAATTTTCATGTTTAGAACCCTGTCATAGAGAATTTTATTGATTTGTTTCTTTATTTATGCTTATTTTTCACTAAAATGTTTTAAACTGTTAAAAATTTAAGTTTTTGGGAAGGAGAAAAACTTTTTAAAACTAAACTTTATTTATCCTCAATAAACTATATTTTTGAAAGATAAACTATTTTAACATAACCTGTGGTATGTGATGTTAACTTTGGAAAACTATATTTTTTACTCTATAATATAATACTTAAGGAAATTTCTAGTGATAAGGAGATAGTTCTAAAGGTAAGATATTTTGGTATGAAGCTATAGGATGATGTTTTTACTATTCAAAGAAGGAAAATTTTTATTTTTAAAATTCTAGAAATCTTAGATATATATATTTCAAAAAAAAAAAAAGAATTAGAGATTTAATGAAAAATAATTTTTACTAATACACATTATCAAGTAAAGAAAGATGAGATATATTTTAAACTTTAGGAAGAGGATAATGAAGTTCAAAGTCATTAAATGATATCTACATATAGTAATCCTCACATGAAAAAGTACGGATTAAAAAGATCTTAAAGGAAGAAATTTACTTATATTATAAAGATTTTGGTATGAAGGTATAGGATGATGTTTTTCCTATTCAGAGAAGGAAAATATGTGAGAAGAAGCTTGAAGAGATGCCTAATTAAAAAATAGTTTCACTTGAATCAACTTAAAGGAAGAAATTTACTTATATTCCTGAGCTTATTTATAATTCTAAGTATTATTATCTTTACTAGTAAAGTTCTCATATAATTATTCTCTTTTAATTTTTTTAAGATTTCTAAGTATGACAAATTAAAGTTATTTTTGAAATAAATAGAAAATTAGAATTTCTAAACTTGATTACTAATTAGTTTTAGAGTTTAGTTTTAACCTGACTTATTAAAATTTTTTCTAAAAGTTTCACTATCACACTTTTAGAACAAAAACTATAGGAATCTTTAAGTGAAGCCCACCACCATAAGTTATAACATTTCTACATAGTAAATGAGTTACTTGAGGACAAGTAACGTTTAAGTTTGGGGAATTGATATGCCTTAAAATTACTTATTTTATAAATACATTTAATGTCTATTTTTTATGATATTGCACTTTAATGAAAAGATATTTTGCATGTTTTTGATTTCAGGTGCAGGAAATGAAATTTATAAGAAAAGAAGTGAAAATGAAAAAAAATAGAGTTATGGAACAGTGGCGCCTAAGTGCCAGAGAACAAACAAGATTGGCGCCTGGACACCATAGCGTGCGCCTAGGCACCAGAAACACTTATCTATTTTAATCAATGAATTTGACCAAATTTTGAAGAGGTGCCTGAAGCAACCCTTGATGATTTTCAGAGCTTTACATATAGGGACAAAGTTCAAACGAAAAAGGAAGTGTTAGGGACTGTAAAAGTGTGTTAAAGTGCTTAGGGTAGATCCCCATTAAAGTGGGCGACCACCAAAAGAGTATTGTGAGTCTTGTAGGAGTCTATTGGAGTCAAGGAAGTCAGGGAACTTCAAAGTATTGATTGGGGAAGAAGTTGAGATAAGTACTTGTATTTTTTTTGTGCTGTGAACTTGAGTTTTAATGTAAATTGTGCTTTGTTTTATTATCCCCATGAATTCTGAGTAATTTTTTTTTTCTTTCTCCTTGTAATAAGAAGTAATCATGTGGAGGATTTGATTTGTTTAAAACTTCTTTTATTCCCAACATTGTGATGGTGTTTTCAAAGGTTCTTAATTTACTTTACAAACTGGTCATTTATAATGTTAAAATCCGTTCTGAAATATAATGACCTAAGAGGGCTATGATTTCACCCAACTAGTGAATACCACACTAACTTTAAGAGGAGGGCGACCACAATTTACGAAGAGTGCAAATAGATATGGAGATAAGTTTTGATGGGCCTAAAATTAGTGTTTCTAGGTTGACAGGCAAGATCTCTTACCAATTTGGTCTAGAGTTGGAACCTGAAGTCCCTGGTAGGAGCTATAGAGAGGGCATAGTGGGTAATCTAGAAGTGAGAGGCTAAAATATACTCATCACTATCATACAATAGAGAACTTACTTTAGATTAACTAATGTTCTTTATGCACTCGGGAGAGGGTAAAGAATAGGTATGCTCATATTTGTCACAATACATCTTTTAAACCTTAAACATTTTGGTTCCGACACAGATTATGAACTCATTGCAAGGGGGAAGATTCCTTTTCATAATTAGAACTCTCTTTTACATTTATCATAATTTAGAATTTATGCACTTACATTTAATTTTAAACAAAACATGTAGGAATTAGTAGCTTTACTTTACATTTGATTTTGCTATTATATTTTCTAGATTAATTTGTGCAGTTTTAAGTAAAAGTTTCACTAAAAGTCTATTCAAAAAATTACAACATTCTTGTGGGATCGATACTAGGGTTTTTATAGAAAATTTTATATTACTTGAAACGATAAGTATATTTGCGTAGTATCTGTTGTGTGAAAATTATTATTCTATATCTTATAATATTTTATTTATTCACATTAGTCGCTAAATATAAATTNGAATTACAACATTCTTGTGGGATCGATACAAGGATTTTTATAAAAAATTTTATATTACTTGAAACGATAAGTATATTTGCGTAGTACCTGTTGTGTGAAAATTATTATTCTATATCTTATAATATTTTATTTATTCACATTAGTCGCTAAATATAAATTGGGTCAAGTTTTTTATTAACATATGTAATATAAAAATCTGCTTAATTACGAGTCGGGTCAGACCATAATTTCACAATTAATGAGGTCCACCCATAATAAAACCTATAGAGACCTTGTCCCCTTCCGTCAAAATCAATGGAACTAGAACATTATATCTCACCGCCAATAAATTGAAATGAAGACATCAATGAAGATTTGTCTCATTTTTACTCATATGTGTGTGAGTAATTTTAAAGAGTTTAGGATAAACTCAACTACTTTTCTAACTATTTGTAATTTTTTATGATTTGGATTCCAAGAAAATTATATCATATAAATATATATTTTATACTTAATGGATTATTAGTTAAGATAAGTTAATTTAATGATTGTTGTCTCATTACACAATTCACATTTTAATGTGCATTGAAATTCTAGTCTCCAATTGGCACATAAAATATTAGATGATGCTTTGTAGATAAAGACATTCAATCAAAGCATTACACACAATTGTGTATGATTCCCTCATTAGTTATCCAACGGTCAAAAATGCCAAGCCTNTTATGATTTGGATTCCAAGAAAATTATATCATATAAATATATATTTTATATTTAATGGATTATTAAATATGATAAGTTAATTTAATGATTGTTGTCTCATTACACAATTCACATTTTAATGTGCATTGAAAATCTAGTCTCCAATTGGCACATAAAATATTAGATGATGCTTTGTAGATAAAGACAATCAATCAAAGCATTACACACAATTGTGTATGATTCCCTCATTAGTTATCCAACGGTCAAAAATGCCAAGCCTTGCAACTAATAATGCCTTCAATTGGTGGATGTAGTGTAATTATCTGGTCAAATCTCTCTCTCTCTTGATGCTTAGTCTTTTATATTTATTTATGTTGTTGATTTTCTTATTCCTGCTTTCCACATTGGTTGGCAACTGCCGAGTGACGTGACGTTTCAACTCACCCTTACCTGCTTGCTTACTCCCTTCAAAAGATCACACGATTGTAGGAAATCTTGTAGAGCAACTCTTAAGTATTCACCATCAAGATTATTAATAATATTTTCCAAATTAAATAAAAAATTTTCGTAGATTCATCGTTTGATATTTTGTAGCTAGACGACATACTCGTATTCACCATCAAAATTATTAATTATTTAATCTGTCATATTTTTAAATTATATTAAGAAAATTACATGCATGCATTTTAAATTTATTTTATTTAATAAATTGATGATAAAAAACGGCCTTATCGTGTAAAGATATCACGCGTCTTCCGAGTCCTTGGCATTTGTAATAAAGGATCTAATTAGCGAAAAATCATTCCATACAGACTACGTATGCAGTGATCTGCACCGTTCATCAATGCAAACATGTATTTCGGTGGACCCCATTTAAATTTTTTTTTTTTTAATGATGGATGGTGGAGATCAGACAACGTATGCATTTCTGCATACGATGTCTGTATAGAATAATTTTTCGTAATTAGCGCACATAATCAGTTGAGAATGATGCCTTACTAATCAATAGATTAAAAAAATGAAATTGTGAAATAAATGTGAAGTAATTAAAAAAAGGTAATCCATATGTTCCCTGTAGTGAATANTAAACTATTTTAACATAACCTGTGGTATGTGATGTTAACTTTGGAAAACTATATTTTTTACTCTATAATATAATACTTAAGGAAATTTCTAGTGATAAGGAGATAGTTCTAAAGGTAAGATATTTTGGTATGAAGCTATAGGATGATGTTTTTACTATTCAAAGAAGGAAAATTTTTATTTTTAAAATTCTAGAAATCTTAGATATATATATTTCAAAAAAAAAAAAAGAATTAGAGATTTAATGAAAAATAATTTTTACTAATACACATTATCAAGTAAAGAAAGATGAGATATATTTTAAACTTTAGGAAGAGGATAATGAAGTTCAAAGTCATTAAATGATATCTACATATAGTAATCCTCACATGAAAAAGTACGGATTAAAAAGATCTTAAAGGAAGAAATTTACTTATATTATAAAGATTTTGGTATGAAGGTATAGGATGATGTTTTTCCTATTCAGAGAAGGAAAATATGTGAGAAGAA